>WTXF01000066.1:0-184479 GCA_022496215.1 Russula brevipes | reverse complement strand
GCCACGATGCGCTCGCCGAACTGCTCGAGAAGATCGAACAGTTCGTGAACCGCCTGGAGATTTATACCAAAGTCACTCTTGAGCGAGCGATGGTCGAATTGATCGTGAAAATAATGGTGCAACTGCTGCACGCACTTGGCGTGGTGACCAAAGAGATCAAGCGGAATCCATTAAGTAAGCCTGGGCTCACCGATATGACACTCAGCTGAACGCAACACAGCAAATTCGTAAAGAGCCTCTTGGGAAAGAGTGACATCGAGATGGCGCTACAAAGCTGAATCAACTCACGCTAGTCGAGGGACCAACAACCGCTGCGCAGATCCTCAAGCATACTGACGGCTTCGTTCAGGATATGAGAGAGGCGAAGGATGGTGAGCAGTGCACTTAGCTTCGTGCCAGCTAGCTGTTGATCACGCTTCCCTCTAGATGGAAAGGAATGGCGCGGTAGGTTCCGTTTTGTTGAGGACAGTAAGGTAGTTCTGTGTCTGATGGAGCGCTAGAGCTATTACAGCAGATGGCGAGCGACATGAACAAATGGAAACGTCGGGCATTTCAATGTCTCCAAAGCTGACTGAACAAGCTGAAATTGTCTGGCAGGTGACAAACTGGCACAAGATATCCGAAATTGGTTCTCTCCGCCTGATCCATGGAAAAATCAGAATGAGATCAACGAATTGCGCCACCCCGGAACTGCGGCATGGTTTGTCAATGGCGAAACGTTCACGAAATGGAAGTCATCTGTGCAGAGTTCTCTTCTTTGGATTCATGGCATCCGTAGGTTGCGGCCCACTCATGCACCTTCGCTGGAACTGACGGTGTTTACTCCTCCGTAGCGGGCGCAGGAAAGAGCGTCCTCCGGTATGTGAACTTGTCCATATTTCTGTTTCCCCGAGAACTCATGGTGTCGGCCAGCTCGGCAATTATCGATGACATCGACAACATGCGGAAATCTCGGCCTGCGATCCTGATGTTTTTCTACTGTGATTTTAGGGAGGAACAAAAGAGGGACCTGCGCGGGCTACTCTCATCATTGCTGGTCCAACTTTGTGATCAATCCGACTCGTACTATGATCTTCTTTCCAATTTCTTCTCGGAACACAGAAATGGCTCGCAACATGCCAGCGATGCCGCACTCATCCGATGTTTAAAGGACATAATGGAATTACCAAGACATTATCCAGTTTATCTGATTGTAGACGCTTTGGACGAATGTCCCAACCCGCCTGCCAAGCTGCCCCCCCGCAAAAAAGTTCTAGATCTTCTAGCGGAGCTCATCGACTCAAAAATTCCGAATCTTCACATATGTGTGACTAGCAGGCCCGAGGCCGACATCAAGGATGTCCTTCATTCTTTGACTTCCCATTCCATTTCATTACACGACGAGCGGAGACAGAGAGATGACATCGACGACTATATCAAGTCAGTCGTTAACAATGATCAAGGGATGCGAAGGTGGAAACTACGGGACAAACAATACGTCATCGACGTCCTCACTAAGCATGCCAATGGAATGTAAGGCATCAATATCCGGACTGTTGATGACACTCTCTCACCCGTGTGATGTAGGTTCCGATGGGTGGATTGTCAAGTAGACTACCTTCGCGACTGCCCCTCGAGTCGTATCCGGAAGGTTCTGGCAGACGTACCAAAGACGCTGGATGAAACATATGCTCGGGTCTTGCGAGAGATCAAAGAATCGCACCAGGAATTCGCACAGTTGATTTTCCAATGTGTTGCAGTGGCTTCACGCCCACTCTGGGTCAAGGAACTTGCAGAAGTTTCCGCATTTGATTTCGAGGCAGGAGCAATTCCGGAATTTCATGAGGATTGGCGCGAGGACGATCCATTGCATGCAGTGCTGTCAGCATGTTCAAGTTTGCTTGCGGTCGTCAATGTCAAAAATATTCAAGTGATACAATTCTCACATTTCTCAGTGAAGGAGTTCTTGACTTCGGACCGCTTTCCTCGAGCAAATGACAGCATTTCTGACTACCATATTTCTATGACACGGGCTCACACCCTCGTCGCACGAGTGTGTCTGGGCACTCTATTACACCTTCCTGAAGATGTCACGAGCGACAGCCTGCGGACATTTCCCCTTGCTGAATACGCTGGCGAGCACTGGATTGACCATACGCGGCTCGAGGATGTGTCGCAAAAGGTGGAAGATGGTTTGAAGCAGTTGTTTGACCCGAGGAAATCACACCTTGCAGTGTGGGTCTGGATACACGACCCAGAAGTGCCCTCTTGGATGCGAACCAAACGAGGCGAAACTCCATCGGGACCGAGAGTAATGGGATTGCATTATGCGGCGCTTTTCGGCTTACCCAGGATTGTAAAATTCCTGATCAAGGAGCACTCACAGGATGTGCAAGCTTCGGGCTTCAGCAACAATACGACTCCGCTGCATTTGGCGTCGTCTTGGGGACACCTCGAAGTCGCACGAGCCCTTCTCGAGCACGGCGCAGTCGCCACGGCCCAGGACAAGCAAGGGCGGACTCCACTGCATCGGGCATCGTCCAGGGGACACCTCGAACTCGCACAGGTCCTTCTCGAGCACGGCGCAGTCGCCACAGCGCGGAACAAGCAAGGGGGAACTCCGCTACATGGGGCGTCGGACAGGGGGCACCTCGAAGTCGCACGGGTCCTTCTCGGGCATGGCGCAGTCGCTGCGGCAAAGAACGGGTATGGGTGGACTCCGCTGCATGCTGCGTCAGACGGGGGACACGCCGAACTCGCACGGGTCCTTCTCGAGCACGGCGCAGTCGCCACGGCCCAGGACAGGCAAGGGCAGACTCCGCTGCATCGGGCATCGTCCAGGGGACACCTCGAACTCGCACGGGTCCTTCTCGAGCACGGCGCAGTCGCCACGGCCCAGGACAGGCAAGGGCAGACTCCGCTGCATCGGGCGTCGTCCGGGGCACACCTCGAACTCGTACGGGTCCTTCTCGAGCACGGTGCAGTCGCCACGGCCCAGGACAAGCAAGGGCTGACTCCGCTGCATTTTGCGACATTCAGAGGACACGTCGAACTCGCACGGCTCCTTCTCGAGCACGGCGCAGTCGCCACGGCCCAGGACAGGAATGGGTCAACTCCGCTGCACTGGGCGTCGTCCAAGGGATACACCGAGCTCGCACGGGTGCTTCTCGAGCATAGCAATGGGGAAAGCTAGCTGTCTTCGGGCGGTAGTAGGTATCTAATATGCATTCCGCTCCTGTAGCTAGCCAAGTATTGTCCCTGACAGCGCGAGTCTCTATTTATCTTCCGCCTTTGGAAAAAGCTTCCCCTGACGCTATATAGCGGCGATGTGTTCTATACCCTCGCGTAACCAGCTATTTACTGGCAGCCGCCCAGGGCACAACCCAAGATGACGCAGAGCGCATGCTTCCCTCGATCGCAGCACCGCACTGGCTCGTATAGATCTGAGACAAGCAAATGCGCGATAGGATCCTGGAAGCGAAGGGACATTTTTAACTTGGTGTCTTAAAGTCTGTGTTCCTTGGCTCACTTATCCCTTGTGGCCAGTTAACACGATTGAAATTTGCCCTATCTAATGAGATGTCCATCGCTGTCAGACCCTCACGTTCAAAAACTCGTTTATCGATCTCCTGATCAATTGTCCGGTGATAGAGATGCTCATCCTTGAATCCTGCCTAGTTACAATATTACATGACCCTCACATGTACAAATGCATCATCGTCCGCGGTTTCCATACTCAGCTTGTGCCTTGGCAGGTCAAGTTCATGTGTTTTTTCATTTTATTTTAAATCCATTAATGTCCGCTACGAGCCGCATCCACCCACTGTGCGTAACCCCACCTTGGAATGCGGTGGTTCCTCAATGCCACTAGTCCCCCCGACGGCGATCTCGCTCATCCTTGCCCCGGCTTTGCTGTGGGAAATCCGCACCTGGTGGTGGTTGCGGATCAAGGACCCCCGTCAATGACCCCCGGGTCCGGGATTCCCGTTCCGCCACCCCCTTGCGATGCGATCGGTGTGTTGGCGGCGGACGCGGCGGGCCGCCCTGTTTCACCCGTGAAGCGTGAAGGGGCGAATCGCCGAGGAAGATTTTCAATTCAATTCAAAAATAAAAACGTTGCATGGTTGCACGGATCGCACCAAGACCAGACCAAAGAGAAAGTGCTGGATATCAAATATCTAGAAACCGGATGGATCATAAACTGAGAATCTATTCTAATCGGTCAAAGGCCGCGAGGGCGGGATGGGCGATGTTTGGATCCTACTAGCTGAGACGGAAGCGTTAAAGATGTCCCGGACCTCGGACCTGAGGCCTGATGCAGGATGACCTGATGACCTGATCGACGACCTGTCGATCTCTGGAAAACATTTGGGAACAGGAACATCATTGTTCCTCTGCCAGCGATCTAGTGATCGGTTAACGACTCGGAACCAGATCAATCTCGGTTTTGTGTACTAGTATCTCGTTCTACGTGAACGGTAGCCTATGAGGGTCAGAGCTATGTTTCGTTATCCCAAACAACAAGTGCGCTCGGGATGCACGTCTGGATTTCAAACTCGAGTGAGTCGAGTCGACATCTTCAGTGCCAGTGGGCTTGACTCACCACTGTGCGATTGGACTAAGAGAGCGATATGGCAAGTAGTAATGTCCGCCGCCGCGACGCGACGCCCACTGGCTTGCTGGATCATCAGTGCATTAGGTTTCGGAGTGCGGAAATTGAGGACCTGGTACCTGATATGATGAATACCGTCGAACACTACTACGAAGGGCATTGATTTCAAAACATTTGAACATTCGGAAGATAGATCCGACACACAATCAAAAATGCGACGAATCCTTGGAGCACCTTTCACTCTTGAATCTTGATCGCTTGATCTCCGGTCGTGTCGTCCTTGCGAGTATCCGACAATTTTTTGGTTGAAATCCTCTGATGTGATGAAAAAAAGATACCATTGCACACCTGCAAACCTACACCATATTGGATGTCATGAAGTACTTGTGGAGTTGTGGGTGTCCACGCACGTGAGGTGCAAGTTGGTCAACGCATTCAAAAGCCGGCTGACTCATCAGTGCATCGTGATCGACAGGTCCCCAAAAAGAGTATATCAGAAATGTAACCAAATATCAAGTTGGCCCTAGAAACCACAATGCAGTACTACATAAGACTAGGTGCACTAAACTTGAACGCTTGAATAGTCCAGATCATGACCATGCTTAGTATACCAGATTCTACCAACTGAATCGGATAACCCCTCCTGCACAGACAAAGCGGTGATTTTTTTTTTCGTTTAGTAACAAGACGATGACGATTCAATTCTGCACCATCGCAGTAGAGTGCGAACTCTTACCGATTTCACCAATTCTGGGTACTTGAATTCTGGTCATAACCATTCTTGCTGCACGTGAAGTCCGTAGTGGCTGCTCGGTGTACAGAAACAGCGACAGCAGTTGGTACTGATCTGGTCATGAAAGTCTGTTTAGTTTGTCGGACGGTGTCATGTGGAAGGAGCCATCTGTGTTATCGGGGGACCGATCTCGGAGGGAGTTGCGACTGTTCAATCTAAACGTTGAATGTTAGGCCCGCTCGAACTTGAAACTGAAGGCGCCTCTCACATAGCAAGGAAAGAGTTCACGTAGCCTATAAGGATGTCAGTTTATCGTCTTTCACAACTGACATTAGTGCGAGCATACATTTACCCAATGCCCAGAAAAACGCCTCGTTAATCAAACAAAGCGCGCGACAGTGAACTAATTATGCATTAGGAAAGCAAAGAAGGCACGAGTCAAGAAAGGGATATCTTACGCTGACGAGCGTGCCGATAGCGAGGATACTATCTTTGGTTTAGTCATGTAGTCATGACACGCAGCACAAACTCACCTTGTTAACAGGCCGGAACTGATACAGTATGATACAGGGACAGATAATTGAGTCGGTTCTAAGCCCAATGTTACATCTACTTCTCGCCGAGACAGAAAGACGAGAACTCACCTTTGATACCCTGTTCTTTTGTGCCAGAGGCACCAACACATCGACAGAGCGATTATCATATCCGCCAAAGATGCTGCACCCATTCCTACGCATGTAACCCACTATTAGGTCACCAGCGCATCAACGGTCATGGAATGCAAATGGAGTTAACGTGGCATACGACCAGGGGTCAAAATTGAGTATCGTTCAAGTTCAAATCTAGTTTCCGGTGTCAGATTCGGATAAGGAAACCCAAACAAAATATACAAACGATTTCGGCGAAATCTATCATACAAATAATTGAAAAAAATTCGCGGACACAAAACGAAAAAAGTACTCACAAGTTGCCATAACTAATGGATGTCAACTGATGTCATTACATATTCAGCTCCCAGGAAAACTGCTTACTGAACGTCAAGGTGCCAAGGATTGACTACGAATGATCATTTGGAAGCGCTCCAACAGGACAGTCTTGTGTACTTACAATAATCACCGGGAGGACGATGTTTTTACTCACTACGGGGAAACCATATCAGGATCGGACTCATCGGAGCAATGGAAGTCGCAAAGGATCACTTACTAATATACAACCGTCTCGCGTAAAATCTGCTTCTGCATCAGGGCAACTCACAAGCAAGTGAATAGGGAAGATGACGGACAGTTGTACCGAGTAGTCGATGACACACTATAGTCAAATCACCATGACTGAGTTGAAATACGGATCAGCGGAAGCAGAGCATACATTGATGAAGACTTGAATCTACGCAAAATGAGAAGGACGACGTGTCACAGCGACTGATGAAGTGTGGGTTAAAGACTACGTACATTCATCGACCTGCATTGCGAATCAGGAATGGGTTTACACTAGAATGAATCGACGCACCAGGTGGCGACATCCAGTGTTTCAACGTTGCCGAAATTGAGGATCAAGTACCTGATATGATGAGCACTTTTGACAATGGCAACAAGTCAATCTCACCAATAGACCGAATATAAACATAGAATAGTTTGTACAGTATCCAGGACGCTTAGAAGGGCCTTATTATAAAACACTTGGATATGGATGAGATCCTACACACGATAAAAACGCGACTAATCCTTGGAGCGCCTTTCTGTCTTTACCGCGGTAGCACCTAAAACCGGTCGGCGTCGAGTAAGAAGATAAGGAGGCCAGAAAACATTACCAGAAGTAATTCCATCTGAACGACCCCAGTCAGTGCACCAACATCCCAGATTGTCGGGTGAGAAGATATCACCACTTACGTTTGGATTATTGTCACACCAAAAAGGCTACGAATTCGCAAATCCAGCAAAGTGATCAAAAAGAACTTGGACAAGAAAGACGCACACAGCACTGACAACCAATCCTATGAGGAGGGCACCATGGGTATACCGGATATCTGCTGTGGCAGGCATGTCGATGTGGCCAATGAGAGAAGGGTGGCAGAAAGGGTGGGGGACTTTTCACGTAGAATGCCATGCCATTAAATGCGACACCCAACTCACCTTGCATCCATAAGCATCTAGCCCGTTAACCAATCACTGGCAGAGAAAAAATGATGTCCCTAAATGTTTTTTATGGATCGACGGGTGGTCGATCACTAATCATTCCGGGACATTCTTGGCGTTTTCCGCATCTTGTCTAAACGACAACATGTCAACATCGCAAAAGTCCCGCCCTTTGCCAATTAAAGTACCTACTCGATTGATGCCCAATTAGAGACTTTTGACATACAGTACTTATCCTCTCTTGGTGCAATCCGCACGTTTTTGTTTGATTGAAAATTTCCTAAGCGATGAAGCGACGGATGAAAACGTCCTTCTCCCGGAAACAGGCGGCGCGCTCGTCCGCCGACAAACCACGTGCAGGTCCTAGGTTCGAGAAAGTCAACTACGACCACGACGCGAAATTTTGAGCTTCACAAGAAGCCGCACCTAGGAAATTCAGTGACTTATGGGTAATGCTGCTGGCTGATGAAGAATGTACATGAATCGATGGATCTCGTCGTGAGTTATCCTGAAGGCAAGATCGCTAGCACGAAATTATCGCTCGTTAGCGCGGAAGGGTTTTCCCGATGTACATTCTTTCCTGTATAAACCTTCTGAAATAAGAAGAATAGATTGAGTATCCCCGAAGAACTCCCCTGAATACCCTCCAAAGCTTCAAACGTCCAACTTGGATTTGGTCTTGCTGTCCTGCTTCAGACCATCCGGTTGTGTGCCGTCCAAGCCTCGCTCACTGAGGCAGCTCAATTCTCGGATCACCCCTTGAGTACCCCGCGCGTTCCCTGACAAGGCCTAGCGACAATTCTGGGCCTTATTGCAAGGCGGAAGGGATACTTCGTTGCGTCAGAAGCGGCGCTGAAGTTGTTCTGGTCGTGGCTCGTAGGAAAGGCATCGAACAGCGTCGACAAGTGGTGGTTGCCTGTCTCCGATGAGCACGGGAGCGAGCGGCAACACAGTAACTTGGTGGCGAGGCAATGAGTATGGGCTCCACCTAGTGCCAATGGAAGGGGAGAGGGGCGATGTCCAGTGGTTACGACAGCTTCGCCGTATTGATTCACGACTACATCGCAAGTAGTTGTGACAGTGGCCCCATGTTATTGAAGTATGCGAGGGCGCGTGGGAGGGTTCTGGTGGAGAGAGAGAGAGATCCAGGCGGGACAAGGGAGGAAAGAGGATGATGAAAGAAGGACGGAGCCAGGAGTGAGCGGAGAGAGCACACGGAACAGAAGCCACCAAAGCGAGAGAGCGAGGGAGGAAGATGGGACCCGGGAGAGGATGATAGAAAGAGCGGCAGCGGGAGAATGCGAAAGGAAGGAGCAATGAAGGAAGACAAGAGAAGGATAAGGAGAGAGGATGAGTGCGAAAAGGAAACGAGCGACGAGGGAAAACGTCTTGAGGTCGAGGTGACGCGGTGACGTCTGGGGACTACCTGAGGGCGCGGTAGGTCCGGCAGACGTTCTGGCGGGCGACACTGAATGAAAGAGGAAGAAAGACGTTCTTGAGGACGAAATCTACAATGCAATTTCTCAAGAGTTCCTACTCGTTATATACAGGTTGGATAGTGGTTGGATGTCCCTACTTTGGCCGATGTCAAAGCCAACAAGTAAGAGGGCGGTTAGCGTGGAACGGGAATATTCAGCGTGCTGGCGATCTGCGGGAGCGTCCCAGGAGTGCTGTGGGGAGTGTTCGAGCTATCTGGGTTGGCCGTCACGCATGCATACTTACATTATATTGTACGTAGAGCGTGTCGTACAACATGTTGGGGCGAATATTTAAATGTCATCACCGGGCTTCTAGAATCGAGGAGGTCGGTCACGCGTTGTCGAAGAGGTGGTCGGTGAGGCCGGTGAGGGTCGCTTTGGAGAAAGGCGCTCCGTTTGAGAGAACCTCGGCGCTGGCCAGTGCTGGCCCTCCAACATGGCAACATCATTCTTCCAGTTCAAGCTGCAAGCTGGCAACACTCTGGCAGCATGCCAACGTGTGTGGAGCCTATGCACATCTTTCTTTTTCCACGTGTTGAACGGCAACCAGTCGGCAGCTTTGCGCCCGTCCGTTCGAGGCAACATCACGCGTCTCCTCTGCCCTAAATCTTCGCCATCAGTTCCTAGTTCCTCATGGCTGACAACTCCCTCCTCCCAGGCTCCCAGTCCCCTCCGGACCCTCCCACTTGTGATATGAGTCGCCATTCGGAACCCCAGTCGTCTAACTTTACCACCCTCTTCGAGTCTGCCTTGCAGGACTACGCAAACCAGACAGGCAAGCCGTGGACAGTGCACCCACTGGCCAAGCAACTCGAGCAGTGCTACTCCCTCGAGTCCGTCTCGGATGTCCTCCAGGAAAAAGCACAAACCTTCACTCGATCCCGAGGTGACAGTAGAGTCGTGAAATCGCTCAAATCTGCAACCTCCGTTCTGTATACGCTGTCCACCAACAATGACCTTCGTGACGCTATCAGCTTGGTACGCCAGACACACTGATGGGTGTTGTACTTTCCTGATGTCTCGTTCTATAGCCATTCCCTCCTGCGAAGCCAATATTTATTGCCTTCGCTGTCCTACTTGGTGTATGTGTCCTTTACTTCCCGCTTGTGTATCCACGTGTCATCCAAATATACCAGGCGGCAAATGACGTCAGTGCCAGCCACGACGCGCTCGCCGAACTGCTCGAGAAGATCGAACAATTCGTGAACCGCCTTGAGATTTATACCAAAGTTACTCTTGAACGAGCGATGGTCCAATTGGTTGTGAAAATAATGGTGCAACTGCTACACGTGCTTGGCTTGGTGACTAAAGAGATCAAGCGGAATCCATTAAGTAAGCCTGGGCTCGCCGATATGACACTCAGCTGAACGCAACACAGCCAAATTCGTAAAGAGCCTCTTGGGAAAGAGTGACATCGGGCTGGCGCTACAAAAGCTGAATCAACTCACGCTAGTCGAGGGACCAACAACCGCAGCGCAGATCCTCAAGCATACCGACGGTTTCGTCCAGGATATAAGGGAGGCGAAGGATGGTGAGCAGTGCACTTGGCTCGTTGCCAGCTAGCTGTTGAGCATGCTTCCCCATAGATGGCAAGGAATCACGCGGTAGGTTCCGTTTTGTTCAAGACGTCAGGTAGTTCTGTGTCTGATGGAGCGCTAGAACTGTTACGGCAGATGGCGAGCGACATGAAGAAATCGAAACGTCGGCATTTCCAATGTCTCCAAAGTTGACTGAACACGCTGAAATTGTCTGGCAGGTGACAAGCTGGCACAAGATATTCGAAATTGGCTCTCTCCGCCTGATCCATGGAAAAATCAGAATGAGATCAACGAATTGCGCCACCCCGGAACCGCGGCATGGTTTGTCAATGGCGAAACCTTCACGAAATGGAAGTCATCTGAGCAGAGTTCTCTTCTTTGGATTCATGGCATCCGTAGGTCGCGCCCACCATGCACCTTCTCTGAGACTGATGGTGTTCTCTCCTCCGTAGCGGGCGCAGGAAAGAGCGTCCTCTGGTATGTGAACTTGTCCATAGCTCTGTTTCCCCCGAGAACTCATGGTGTCGGCCAGCTCGGCAATCATCGATGACATCGACAACATGCGGAAATCTCAGCCTGCGATTCTGATGTTTTTCTACTGTGATTTTAGGGAGGAACAAAAGAGGGACCTGCACGGGCTACTCTCATCTTTACTGGTCCAACTTTCTGTCAATCTGATTCGTCTATGATCTTC
This sequence comes from Russula brevipes, assembly GCA_022496215.1. Taxonomy (NCBI): domain Eukaryota; kingdom Fungi; phylum Basidiomycota; class Agaricomycetes; order Russulales; family Russulaceae; genus Russula; species Russula brevipes. The sequence continues at coordinate 173,313 of WTXF01000066.1, read as the reverse complement.
TTTCCAAGTTCTTCTCGGACCACGAAATGGTTCCAACATGCCAGCGATGCCGCACTTGTCCGATGTCTAAAGAACAATGGAACCCCAAGACGGCATCCAGTTTACTGATTGTAGATGCTTTGGACGAATGTCCCAACCCGCCTGCCAAGCTGCCCCCCCGCAAGAAAGTTCTAGATCTTTTAGCGGAGCTCATGAACTCAAAATTCCGAATCTTCACATATGTGTGACTAGCAGACCCGAGGCCGACATCAAGGATGTCCTTCATTCTTTGACTTCCCATTCTATTTCTCTACACGACGAGGGGAGACAGAAGATGACATCAATAACTATATCAAGTCAGTCGTTAACGATGATCGAGGGATGCAAGGTGGAAACTACAGGACAAGGAATATGTCATCGACGTCCTCACTAAGCATGCCAATGGGATGTAAGGCATCGATACCCGAACTGTTGACGACTCTCGCTCACCCGTGTGATGTAGGTTCCGATGGGTGGATTGTCAAGTGGACTACCTTCGCAACTGCCCCTCAGTCGGTATCCGGAAGGTGCTGGCAGACGTACCAAAGACGCTTGTGAAACATATGCGCGGGTCTTGCGAGAGATCAAGAATCGCACCCAGGAATTCGCACAGATGATTTTTCCAGTGTGTTGCAGTGGCTTCGCGCCCGCTCCGAGTCAAGGAACTGGCAGAAGTTTTAGCATTTGATTTCGAAGCAGGAGCAATTCCGGAATTTCAGGAGGATTGGCGCGAGGATAATCCAGTACACACGGTGCTGTCAGTATGTTCAAGTTTGCTTGCGGTCGTCAATGTCGAAGATACCGAAGTGATACAATTCTCACATTTCTCGGTGAAGGAGTTCTTGACCTCGGAACGCTTTCCCCGAGCAGATGAAACCATTTCCGGTTACCATATCTCTATGACATGGGCTCACACCCTCATCCTACGAGTGTGTCTGGGCACTCTATTGCACCTTCCTGAAGATGTCACGAGCGACAGCCTGCAGAAATTTCCCCTTGCTGAATACGCTGGCGAGCACTGGGTTGACCATGCGCGGTTCGAGGATGTGTCGCAAAAGGTGGAAGATGGTTTGAGGCAGTTGTTTGACCCAACAAAATCACATCTTGCAGTGTGGGTCTGGATACACGACCCAGAACCGTCCTTCGGGAGGCCAACCAATCGAGGCGGAATTCCATCACGACTAAGACTAACGGCATTGCATTATGCGGCACTTTGCGGTTTACACAGGATTGTAAAATTCCTAATCACGGAGCACTCAGGTGTCCGATCTTCGCGTTTCTTCATCGGTACGACTCCGTTACATTTGGCGTCGTCCAGGGGACACTTCGAAACTGCACGGGTCCTTCTCGAGCACGGCGCAGTCGCCGCGGCGCGGGACGAGCACAAGCGGACTCCGCTGCATCGGGCGTCGTACGGGGGACACGCCGAACTCGCACTGCTCCTTCTCGAGCACAGCGCAGTCTCCACGGCCCAGGACAAGCTAGGGTGCACTCCGCTGCATCGGGCGTCGGACGGGGGACACCTCGAACTCGCACAGGTCCTTCTCGAGCACGGCGCAGTCACCACGGCCCTGGACAAGCGTGGGTCGACTCCGCTACATCGGGCGTCGTCCGGGGGACACACCGAACTCGCACGGCTTCTTCTCGAGCACGGCGCAGTCACCACGGCGCAGGACAAGCAAGGGCGGACTCCGCTGCATCGGGCGTCGTCCGGGGGACACCTCGAACTCGCACGGGTTCTTCTCGAGCACGGCGCAGTCGCCGCGGCCCAGGACAACGAAGGGCTGACTCCGCAGCATCGGGCGTCGTTAAATGGACACACCGACCTTTCACGGGTCCTTCTCGAGCGTATCAATAGGGAAAAGCAGGTTGTCTTCGTAGTACATATCTAATGTGCATTCTGCCTGTAGCTAGCTAAGTATTGTCCCTGACAGTCCGACTCTCTATCTGTCTGCCACCTTTGGAAAAAACCTCTGACGCCATAAAGTGGCGATGTGTCCTATAACCCTCGGGTAATGAGCTATTTACTGGCGGAAGTGTCTCTCTTCGTGGTGACATATTTAGTTCGCAATAAGATTCTGCGGTGCACTGTACCTGTGAGTTTATGAAATACGTACTCAGATACCTGCAGAGCAATGCGATGATAGATTCGCTCTCTTCGTAATCGATTTCTGTATAGCGAAACTCCAGTTGACATGTGTCCTATTTTTTCCCTAAAGACTACTAATTGATTTAAGACTGTCGTCATGAACAACCCACGAAGAAAGCTCACGAACTGATCACAACTTGAAGCAGGAAACCAAACAAGTCCGTCATTATCCAACCTACAGGGATTCAACCTTGATAGCTTGATCACCAGCTTCTATACCCCTTACAACGACACAAGGCTAGTGGGCACTTCGATGTCCGGCAGAGCGACGACCACTTCACCATGCGCCCTCCATCGACCTGTTCATACATTTGACACTGCCGCCCAGCGCACAACCCAAGGGGACGCAGAACCCATCCTCCCCTCGATCACAGCAGCACCGCGCATATATCACTGGCACTGGCTCGTGCAGATCTCTGAGACAAGCCAAGGCGCGATAGGATCCTGGGAGCGACGGGACATTTTAAACTTGGGGGTAGCGGGTAGCCCTTAAGTCACTTTTCAATCACTAAATTCAATGGGATGGCCCCCGAAACTTCGGATGTTCTCCCTCTTCAAAGTCTGCGTTCCTTGGTCACTTCTTCCCTTCCTTGTGGCCAGTTCATTAACGAGATATCCATCGCTGACAGATCTACTTGGAGATTCAAAATCATTGATCGATCTCCTCAAGGATCTCCTGATCAATTGTCCGTTGTTGGAGATACTTGTCCTTGAACTCTGCTTACCCCACAATATTACACGACCCCATGTACAAGTATACTAGTATCATCATCCGTCCACGGTTCTCACACTTGTGTCTTGGCAGGTCAAGTTCATGCGTTACGAACTCGTTGAAAATTCTCAAGCTTCCTTGCTCAACAACACTTCGCTTGCGTTGTATCTCCAGGAAATATGGCCACTCATAATGACCATCAATGCTGCATGTTGCCCAAGGTAGCTCTGCAGCTTTTTGATTTCGACGGAGGCCGGGGGGGTTGTGGAAGGGCGCTGAGATGAGAGGAAGCAGATGATAGACTTCGCTGCATGTACTTCCTCCCTACATGAAGCAGTTTAGTTGCAAAAAGCGCGTATCTGCATTTGCCAGACTGGGCTGACTATGGCATCACTTGAGCGGGCGAGTATGCTAATCAGAGCAGCCGAACCGGCCATGGCCCAGCTCAGGTCATCGTGCCGATGCGGCATTTATTTTTCCCCTTTCACTCCCGTGCCCGCCCCTATACTTCCCCTTTGAGGAGGCAGATGGCCGAAGTCACCCTGCAAAGGCACCCCAGAAACAATCCGTAGTAGCCAGACTCACTGACACGGAAGATCGATGCATCATTGCGTCATCGCGTCATCTTCCCTGTCAGTACATAACCGCCACCCGCACTCGTAGATCGTCCCATAGTCGGCCGACTCCCCGTTGCTAAAGTAGAGAATTGGCAAGGAACACACCTTTCATCTATACAGACAGCAAGATGGTACAATAGCATCGAACAGTGGCAAGTCAGCAGCAGTCGTTGTGGCCAATCGCTTTGACGCGCCCAATGGGAACCAACGCTTTCAAGAGAAGTGGGCAGGCGGTGGAATATTTTCAGGTCGGCACAACAGAAATGCCTTCCAAAAGAGGTGTGATGCGACCCCGACTTTCATCACCACATGGGTGGAGACGATGGTGGTAAATATGATCAAATGAAAATACCAGGGGAAGAATGAACATGGTGCACAAAGACTACTGCAGCTGAAAATCGGGATTGACAGCGAAGGGTTCGACGGACGGAAGGGGAATGCGCGCTGCTTTATCAGATGCCCAATGAGAATGTCCTGGGAGGCCGGAAGCGATGAATCAAAATCCGGAATATGGTCAGGGTACAATGCGTTCAAGCGTTCAAACGTTCAAGCTTTCAAGCGTTCAAACGTTCAAACGTTCAAGTTGTGTGGACACTGGATGTGGACGTCGAACGTTGAAGCTGACGTCAGCCATGGATGCGCCGCGGACGCCAAGTGTAGGCCCACGGGCCCACGGAATACTAAAAAAAGAAGCTGAAAAAGAAAGTAGCAGCACCTCGTTTCGATCGAGGGACCTCAGGGTGACCATATTATGGGCCCTGCGCGCTATACCAGCTGCGCCATGCTGCTGACTTGTAGTCCGAGTCATTGTCGTTGTTGTACAATTTGTGGCGCGGCGGAGTGGAGTTTAGTCATTGTCCGGTCCGACTCGGTCGAATCTGCGACGTCTTGTTCTTGTTCCCTGACTACGATGGCCACACCAGAAGCCGCACTCAAACTCGAAATTGCTCGTCTTACAGGCATTTTCCAATTTTTTTTCGCCCATGTTGACGTTTTTCCTTAGTTCAAGTTCTAGGTGCTATCAATCGTCATCGATCTGGAGAAGGCCACGCACGGCCTCCGCCCTCGAAGACCCGCACAACATACGTCAACCCTTCGTACAAGCCCCCGTCATCGAAAACACACGTTCGACCAGAATACCAAGCCTCCAGCGCAAACCCGGCCCCAAGTTCACGTCCATCTACCACAGTACGTCCTCCTTCAGGCCCTGGCCCGTCGCCCTCGCAGCCCCACGATGTAACCATCGATGGGGTCGTGTTTGAGAGCTCCAAGCGCTCCCTCGTCCGCAAAGACAGTGCGTTAGCACCTTTCTCCACTCAACTCCTCTCGCAACCGTCACCTTCAGTCGTACCCTCCGCCAAACCACCTTCTGCTGGTCTTCGTCCCCGCGTGCAGTCGCAATTCTCCCGAAACAGATCGCAAGTTGGTCCAAGAACTCGGGTGTACAAACCTAAGGGACCTTCACGCAGCCGCCTCAAGCTTGACAACACCCGTGGGGCATACCGGTCCGTCCACGCTAAGGCTTATCTCTCTCCCACCACCTCATTTGATGACCCTTCACAGATCACAGCGTACCCACGCTAGGAAAAAATACGTCGACAAGCCTTGCCCTCGATTCACCACTACTGGTGCGCTCTCACCCAACCTCTCCTCAATTCCGAACCTGTTTCCCGGTTCCCTTTAACCACATTCTCGTCTTACAACAGGTTCATGCAATCGTGGCCGGACATGCGCTTACAAACACGATCCTGCCAAGATCGCAATATGCTGGCCTTATCTCCAAAAGAACTGCCCACACAGCGCTGAAACCTGTCCCCTCTCACATGACTCAAATCCTCATCGCACCCCTCTTTGTGTCCACTTTGCAAATGCCGGCCGCTGCACACGCGCAAACTGTCCATACCCTCACGTGCATGTGGGGCGTCGCGAGGGCGTTTGTCGTGATTTTGCTGTGCTTGGTTACTGTGAGGCCGGCATCGATTGTTCCAAGCAACACGTCCGCGAATGTCCTGACTTTGCTGAGAGTGGCGAGTGCCCGAACAAGTTCTGCAAGCTTCCGCATGTCATTCGCGCTAACCGTGCACGCAAACCTACTTCCACACCAGCTCCAGTTCCTACCGTTGCCTCCGTTCTTACTGCTGATGATCTAGTGCCCGATGTAGCTACGCCCCCGCTGACGGTCCAAGACAGTCAGTTGGGTGATGAGTATATCTCCCTTACCTTCAATGAGAGCGAGGAAGACGAAGAGAGCGGTGATGACGATGACGACGAGGATGAGGAAGAGGGCGACAGCCCCAACTCCGATGATGATGACGCTGCTCAGGATTAAATTTATTTCCTCCATCTCGCCGTCTTGTTTGTCGTTTGTCGTGTATTCCTGGGCGTGTAATTCGTGTACACGACTGCGTTCGTTAATATATGTTCTTGGATTCATACCGTTTTCTGATCACAACTTCCAAGTTGTGCTGCATTTATGTTACTATGACATAGGTCACTTCAGTTGCAGTTCACTACGTTCACTCTCGATCTACTGAAACATCACACTTAAACTACCGATGTATGATCCCATGGAGGCATGTGGTCATTGATTTTTATATGCGTAGAAAACAAACAGGATAAAACCGACAGCCACCACTGCTTTCATGCCTCTGTGAGGTCGCGGAGACGACGGATTGTGCTGGTAAGCAAAGAAGGGCATTGGTCAGCGTTCATCATGTATAAGAAGAGTAAAAGGCAAACGCACCTGCGCACTGTGGCGGCGGCCGTAGTGGATACTGTCCACGCACCACCCGCAATGACTTTCTTACATCCCGAGCACGTCCAAATGCCGACAGCCTTGCGCTTCACGCAGTCCTAAAAAAACAGTGGGGTACGCGTCAGCAAATCCAAATCCAAGTCCATATCCGACCGCCATGTATAGTATATCATGCTACAAGGGGGTTTTTTTTTGGCTTACCTTGCCGCAGAAGGTGCAGGTGTACCGTGCGTGCTGAGTAATTTCCATCTGGTGAGAGGCGAATCCGCCAAGTCAGGCCTTTTGTTCGGGGGATGTCCGCCTACGTGGGGCGCGAAAGTCGCCGACGCACCTTTTTGACCTGCTTTCGCAGGGAAGCACCGTAACGCTATCCGATACGGGTGATCAGCCTGGGACTGCTCTGATGTATGTTCCAGTTGGTTATGCGCCGCTCACCGTGCCGTACTTGCCAGTGACGCCGACCTTGCGTGTGCGTTTTGTCTACGACACGGCTCAGTACGATTGAAAAAAAAAACGAACATGTGGTTGGGTCGCTCACCATTGTAGTTGGCCTTGAGAATGTCGAGAACTTTCAGAGGAGGTGGCTGAACAGACCGTGCTTGCCTTGATTGAGGCGGTTGGTGCTCGTGGGAACGATCGCCACGACCTGTACAGTTGTAGCCAGAACATTCTCACGGGTCGAATTTCCAGCAAATAAATAAATAAATGCGTGTCTATCCACGACTGTCCCGAAATCGTCGTACAGTGCCCACCAACTCATTCTCCACATCTGCTAGACTCGTCTCTTTCCGCAACACCTCGAGATATACGGTACCCTCTGGCTCCCGTCTCGCGATGTGCCAATGCTGCGGTCCCTGAGTGCGCGAGAACACCTCTGTGGCATCTCCATTGCTGCGATGAGAATGAGTTAGCACTGACCAGCGACGAACAAAGGAGTTGTGGCGAGGCTTACGCAATCATCTGGCTTCCACTGAATAGATGCTCCGAGTGTGAAGCAAATTCCGCGCTCGTGACCGTGGTTTCGTTGTTCATCACTATCAGGTACCGGTCCTTTGGCTGGAGTATCTTTGCCGCTGTGACAGGCGTTTCAGCATTGTTCGCTTCGTCGTGATCTATCAACCCTTGCACGTTTGCCAAGAGAGCGGATGAAGCTTGATATAGTGTCGTGTCCTCATCTTCTGTTATGGCCGATGACGGCTCGAAGAAAACGAGTGTGAGTTGCTCTTTCTGTCACGAAAGCTAGTCAGAGGGTTGGTGGTATCAGAATGCTCGTTCGCTCACAGTGAGAAATAACACGCGTCTTGGTACGGTGTTTAAGGGGGCATCGTTAGGAGACAAATATAGGTAGAACGATCTAAAGGAAGGGGACGGAATCGGGGCTGGGAGGGTGCTCTGGGAAGACGATAATGAGGGAGATGAAGTCAAGTCGGGAGGATGAACGATCGGGGTGGATGGAGATGCTGGTGGCGGTAGATCCTGCTCGTCTTGTTGCTCATCTAGTGAAGTGTCATCTGCCATCTGCAGTTTGTCATCCTCAATCACTGTCATTTCTCCTGTTTGTGACGTCGAGCCTTCTGCGGCAGTATTCTCTTCTCCCCGAGGGCCCTCCTCGTGGAAGAACTCTCTGCCGTCGGTCGCCATCGCCTCGTGCAGACTCTCTCTATCGACCTCGCCCCGTAATCCTGCTTCAGGCGTTGAAGGGACGGGTTCATCTGCGATACCATCCGTCGCCGCCTCCACCGGTTTCCCCTCCGAGCTATTGCAGTTCTCGGTATCTGGAGGCATGTCCTGGGGCGGGGCGGCCTTTGGCTGAGCACCCTTGTTGAAGGTCAAGTACCCAGGCCAGCTCCACTTCCGCACGTTCATGCTCGCCCCGATCACCACAAAGGCATGGCCCGTCGCCTCCATCGCTTCGCGCGTCGCGTTCATGCTGGTCGCAAAGATATCCGTCCCAGGCTTGTGCGTTATGGGAGAAGGCTCGCCCGGCGTAGCGGAGAGTGGGGCGTAAGCGTGGCTCGCAAGCGGGAGCGGACGTAGAGCGGTAGGGCAGGCGGAGGGGGGTGCGTCGAGTAGTCGGAAGAGGGGATCAGATGCATATGTGCGAGGACAAACGGTGCACAATTCTTCAAGAAGGGAGGTCCAGGATCAAATCGTCCAGGAGGGACCGATAGATTTACATAGGGGATGCAATGGTACACCTACGAGAATCAGCTTAAGGACCGTCTTGTGGAGGGGGAGGGCGGGATCAGGGTTGGCGTGGTCGAGAAACGCACCGAGGCAGTTACCGATCTCCGAATCCTCCTGGACGTCCCACTTCCACGCCCACACCGTGAAGAACCTTTCGAGCTGCAGCTCCAGCGCCTGCTGCCCCAGCGTGCCAAGGATAGACGTGAACGATCCATGGGTGAGCTATAACAAAGCGATTGTCGAAAAGGGGGAATAAAGGATTTCGTATGAGCGCCGCCCCCGCCGGCCTTCGTGCCGGCGTGAAGACAAGCAAAACACACCTTGAATTCCTCGTAACCCCGCAAAAGCTGCGCGCGCAGCGCGAGGTCGTGCACCGAGCCCTCGTGATAGTCGTAAACGACGCTTCCTTCCCCGCTCTTGCCCTTGTCCTTGTCAGCCGCCTTTGCCCCCGCCTTGCCCTTTCCCTTGTTCGCAGGCGGCAGCGCGCGCGGCGTCTTTGCAAGCTCTATGCACTACATAATGATAGTAAAAAAACGTCCCCAGTCAAAGGTCAGATCAGATCAGATCCGACGCGCGAGCGTGAGGGAAGGGGGGGGAGAAAAAGGAAAGGGCAGAAAGTGGGTGGTTCGTAAAAAAAAAGGAAAACTGCTCAACTGCGTGGATCCAAAAGCCGGGCTCGGGCGAGACCATGAACATGCGTCGCGACTGCGAATGGACATTGTCGCACGCGTCCTCGGACACGAACATCCTAAAAAATGAGGAGAGAGAGTCGCCACCGATCGTTTTTTTCGTTATTTCATTTTGATTTGTTTTTTCGTAGTAAGCTTTAGCCGATGGTGGTGGTGGTGGAAAGGGTAGGAACGGCGTACTCGGAAAAGTTGACCAAGGCTTTGGCGAGGCCGACCTGCCTGAGCATCTTGTCGCGCGAGACGGCCCGCTCGCGCGACGTGTAGAAGAGGATGTGCGCCTGCTCTTCGGCATCCTCGTCGTCGTCCTCTACGGGGGCGGGTGGTTTGAGCGTCGGGTTGTAGATGGTGAGGTAGAGGAGGGCGGGCGGCAATCGGGACATCTTGACCCTGCCAGTGCTGGTGGGAAAGCAAGCGGCGGAAAGAGAGATAACAGGCGCGCGGATGGGTGATGGGTGAATTGGTGCTGATATCGAATTACTGTAATACATTTGGCGTCGTGTGTAATCGTGCACCTTGATGTAAACTGTAGTACTGTAGTACTGTATCACTCGTATCGTACTAGGCTGACTCGCCGCGACGGCGTATAACTATCGAGGGGACGTGTCCTTCAGTCATCCTTCCAAGTATCCGTCCCCCCTTGCGCTTCTCCGGGCATCTCCTCTCGCAAAGGCGGAGACGCCTCCTTCGAATCCGATTCTACGCGTCCGCTTCGCTCGTCGTCGGAATCGACTTGCACCTCGTTCGACGACGTCGGCGACGCCCTCTCGAGATCATACCGATTTGAGGAGAGCACCAGTGGGTCGAGTGAGTCCTGTAGCACTTCGTCGTACTGCGACTCGGCAAACGACGGCAACTCGCCGTCCGGCTCATCCAGCGGTGGTGGCGACGTAGAGATGGACGAAGACTCGGACTGCGGCGTCGGCCAGCGGCCAGTGCTCGGCCAATTGCGGTTCGCCTGCGCCTGCGACGGGTCCTGTTTCCTCGAGGAGGATTCGGTGACCAACGTGAGCGGCTCGTCCGGGGGGGTCGGAAGCTGTTCGTTGACATGGTGTACGGGAACTGGTGTCTCTGCCACACTGCTTGGCTCCGAACCTTGACGCGCCGCTTCGATTTTGGAGTGCGTCTTTCCCCCGAGAGGGCGGGATGTTCGACGCTTATAGAACAACAGGTAAGCGTCGGGATTCTGAAAAAAGGTTCAAATGTTATGTTGGATGGCGTCGGAATCCAGAACCGAATCGAACTCACCACCGCTGCGTCCGGCCGCGAAAGCGTGACAAAAGAGTCGTCGAACTGATACCACTGGCCCGTAACGTCGTTGTGCGCATATGCGCGATAATGTCCGCCGCCAAGTCCACCACGGTGTTCGTCTACGGCATAGAGGTCGTACACCAGCGGCTCATCGAGATCGCCAAATTTGAATCGCGTGATGTCCACGCCCTCCTCTTGTAACTTCTTTGCGATCTTCCGCTCCTGTACTGTCTCTGTGAGGTCGAACCCTTCTATTGGGAAGTCGACGAACGCCTCAATCTTATCGCGCAGCGCGCGCGAGTTCGAGAAGCGTTTGAGGTGTACGACGAGGACGTCAGGCACACTCCACAGGTCAAACTTCTTCGTCGCTTGCTGGTGCTTCTTGCACTGGGGGCAGTACCAGGGATCATCTTCTCCGAGCTGCTCTTCCTTCGTGAACTCATCAAGGCAATCCTGCAGCGAGATGCCACGCTGGGACTTTGCGGCGGCTGCTCTGACCGCCTCGCTGTACTCGGGATGTGTGAACGTCTCCCATGTGTTGAACAGCGTGTGGTGGAAGGCCTGCGGTCCAGTGGCGAAGTAGTATGCCTTCATATTCTGGTCGAACTCAACGAAGAGAGCGTCGTCACTTAGAAGTAACACAGGATCCACAGAATCTTCGCTTCCCGGCATGGTCCACTCCTCTCGGCGCAAGTCCCAAGAGTCAAAGCGCGAGCTGCTCATGCCATAGGCGACACCTGTGCCAAAGTCCTTGTGTCCCGACTGTACGCGCAACGTGAACGCACCCGCTTTGACTCCGACGCGGCGCACCTCGCGCGAGGGGACAGCCGAAAGACCAATGTCCATGTCCTGAGAATCTGACGAAAAAGCTTTGGATACCCGCGTGTCCAATGTAAGAAGTTCGTCATCGTCATCTGCGTAAAGTAGGGCCTTCTGGTCAACTATTTCGCCCTCCTCGACCGGAACGATGTCGCCGTTCTCCTTGATCTCTGTCACCGCATCCTTTGGTGCGATCAGAGGCGTAGGGATCCGTACTTCCTCCATTTCTGTGTCGAGGTCAGGTTCTTCGGGTGCTTCCCATGACCACAGGTCACGCGCATTCTCCGTCCAACGTTGCAACTGTTCGACGACGAGCTCCTTTATGCGTATTGTGCTACGAGCATCGTCGGGGGCGATTGCGACTATGAACGGATAGCCAAACAGCAATGGGCTTGGGCGGCTGAATGTCATGTGCGTGGTACGGCCAATAGCGGCATCACACAGAAAGACTGGCAGAATATATGGATCCCCATGCTTGGGCGTGTAGTTACGTGTTTGCTGAGCGTGGCAAGGCAGCTCATAGCAAACGATTTTGTCATTCTCTGCCATCTCGGCGCAGAGTTGCGAGTCGTCGAGGTTCTTATAGAAGCGGTGCGAGAAAATCTCGAGGGTTAGGAGCTGCGTGAACGCCCAAGTCAGTCAGTTGAACGCAGAGAACGGTAGGGTCATTGTTACGTTGTCTGGATTTGCGCCCATCCACCGACCCAGGAGATTGCGTAGGTCTCGGAAACTAGCGTCACGATGGAGCTCAACAGGGACCTTGACGTGCTTCGCGTCCGTGTTCCAAGGGATGTAATAGATCTCATGGCGCCACTTCTTATTGACGGGCAGGGGTAGCGTGAGGTACATGAATGGATCAAAGGTAATTGACACCTGTGACCAAGGAGCTCAGCGCCAGAATCGAAAAAGGCAAAAGGTGACGCGGATACCTTATTGCATTCTGGGCACACTAGCGTGCTCCTGTACTGTCCTTGGAAGAGGTCGACAATAACGCTATCATTCCGCTTCATATATCCTTCCCAGCTCGAGGACGCAAGCTTCACGAGTTCAAGATCGGCGCCGCCGTTCCAATCTGGTTTCTCGACGTACGGTTTCTTAAGGACGCGATTAAGGTCCTCGTGTAGTCCATCCAGGAGAAAGGCGACGAACTCCTGGGTGTCGTGTTGTTGATACCCGGAGAATTGGGGGGCAAAGCGCGACAAGACAGACTTGAATTCACGGGGCGAGTAGGAAGTGGTCTGGGAAGTGTCGGACCAAATGCGTTGTAGTAGCGCGCCAAAAGACTGAGCGATTTCTCCCCGCATGCCAAGTGGGTTATCGGGATTCAGCTCCTGCGTGAATACATCCGCTGTGATCCTGGATTAGATCGGTGATATTGAAGAGAGATGAAGACGTACTCAAGAAATAATCTGTGAGCTGGGGAGTGTGCGCGAGGCATTGGAGGGCAGAATTCATAAAGCAGGTATTGCCTCTGCGAGAGCTCAGCTTAGACAAGGATTGGAGTTAGTGCACCCACAAATTGCCCAAGCCGAGGGTTCCTGGCTTGATCGAAGCTCTTGGGCGTGTGGCGATGGTCGTAGGCTTGTTCAATGACGAAGTGCTGGATATGCTTGATGGTGAAGTCAAACCGTTGACGGTAAGGGTGGAACGGCCAAGAGAAGTGCTACTGCTGCTGCTTCCGCCCATGCGGCTGAAGAAGTCATTGCCTTGGCTAAAGAGTGGAAGGGGGGTTCGGTCCTCGATCATGCCGGTGTCGTTTGTGTCGACAGAGTCCGTGGGGTCGGCGATCCATCTCCCGTTCTCTTTAAACTCTATAATGAAAGCGTCGCTCGCACTGATGACATCACCAATCAGCTTGTCGCCTGGGTCGACAACACGAGCCTCTGAGAGAGCCAGGGCGCCTGAAGGATAGTTGGTGCCCGCTGGCTCGCTGCCCAGGGTGATCTGCCAGATACGATGTTCGTCGGGACGATGAAATTTGGCGGCAAGATCACGGTGTAGTGCACTTGTTGTAGAAACACAGGAAGTGGTGAAGTAGAGCTCCTTGTCGCCGTGGACCATGCGATTTGCGGGTTCGTCGGTAAGAAGGAAATAACGGAAGCGCGGTGGGTGTAGCTCTATGGAGGGCTCTCCTTGGATGCCACGAACGATGACTTTTCTTTTGATGGGACTTTGTTCAGGGGTGCCGTATCTGAACTCAGGGCGTAAGTAAGACAGGAGCGATTGATGGCGGGAGCACGTACAGGGCGGTAAGGCAAGCCCACGCCGACTCTGGAAGACAATCAAAATCGACACCTTCGACGAGATTCTCGTCCAAATTTCCATCAGCGTCGAGAAGGGAAGAGTTGTCGACAGGACCGAGGCCATCTTCGTTGAGCCCGCCTTCTTTGTCCACCTGGCCGGTGGCGGCCTTTTCGAAGCGCCGCCACCACGACTTGGCGACGAGTGCCCAGGTGGAGCCTTCTATGAGAGGCATGTCGCGCATCGTCTCGATGGCCTGGAACCTAAGAAACGTGGAAGAGGGGACATCTTCAGGGTTTGGGTCTAGGGGGGATGGATTGTGTTGATGTGGGGGAGGAAGGAGAGTTGCATCAAGGACATCGGACTCTCCCTGAGAATCCATGTAGGCGTCGATGTCGGCGGGGGCGGGATCGGATGAGGATGGAGGGTTTGTGTCGCTGAGACGCGTGCTGCGCGTGACGGGGGAAGACGCGGTTGGGTCTTCGGACGCCGAGCGTTTTCGGGATGACGCGGAGGTAGTTGATTCCATAGAGTGTGATCTGTGTCGTTTCCGACCGTCGACGGCGGGTAGAAGGGTAGGTTGGGGGAGTGCAGAGGTGGTGGGCGAGATTTGCATAGCACAAGGTCGGGAGTGAGTTGGGTTCCGCCGGCCAGTTCGCACTCGCACTGAGGCCTTTCATCACATCGGCGCCTCGCCTGTCCCGCCCACCCACACAGGCCATTCCTATTCTTCCCACGACCATCTACAATAGCCGTCTCACCCTCGTGTGTGTCCTGTCCCATCCACAGCTTTTTTTAAAGTAAAAATAAAGAATATTGGCTCGACTATCACGTGGATTGGCGGGCGATCTCAGATGCTCTCAGCGAGTCAACCAAGTCTCGCTCCTCCATGGGTGTACAATGTGGGCGCATCTCTTCCCTCCTACATTTATCCCCATCGCTCACGATCTTCTTAGCCAAGCATTTCTTAAACGACCCATCTTCCCTCGTCGTAGAGTCGCTGCAGGGCTTATGCGCGATTAACCCTAAGCTCGGTCTTCAATTGATGCCAACAATAAAGGTTCGTCATGTGCATAATGTCTCGGTTACCGTGACGTTGACAACCACACTGTACCTTCAGTTGTATTTCTAGCCGATCAAGACAAGTCCAAGGTCGGACTCATTTGTGGCGGAGGTTCCGGCCACGAGCCCTCACATGCAGGCTTTGTCGGTGAGATTATCGAGAGGCTACCGATCACTTAGAAGCTCATTTGATCGATTAGGCGATGGCATGTTGACCGGTAACACACCGATCCTGTTCGAGGTCCCTTCGATGCTCACATTAACGATGTAAGCCGCTGTCTGTGGCAACATATTTGCCTCCCCCGGGCCTACACAAGTGCGCCGCGCCATCGAACTCGTTGACAACGACAACGGGTAAGTACGATTCTCGGTGCGTCGCCTCGGTCTACGCAATTCTAACACTACTCGATAGGACCCTGATTATCGTCAAGTAGGTCTTCCTCAACTCCTCCCCACCCTCAGTAAACTGTGCTTACCATTGCGCAGAAACTACACCGGAGATGTTCTCAACTTCGGTCTTGCCAAGGAGCAATTTGCTGCACAACATCCTTCCAGGGTCGACAAGGTCAAGTTCCTTGTCGTCGGCGATGACGTCGCCGTAGGCAAGACCCAAGGGAGTATCGTGGGACGCAGGTAGCACCTTCGTCATCACAGGTTTCACATGGCTGGTTCACCTTGGCAGGGGTCTTGCCGGGACTGTCCTCGTATATAAGATCGCTGGCGCATTAGCCCAGACCGGGGCAGGCCTTGATCAGGTATACACCACCGGGGAATGGGTCTCACGCAACATCGCAACGATAGGAGTTGGTCTGGAGCACTGTCACGTAAACCCGCCCACGCAAGTCGGGAGACATCAATTCTCATGGTATATTCGCAGGTTCCCGGCACAATCGTCAGCGAAGCACATCTAAGCTCTTCAGAAATCGAGATCGGAATGGGAATACACAACGAATCCGGCGTTCAGCGTGTCTCCCCCGTCCCTCCTCTCAACGAGCTCATTCAAACTCTGCTTGATCTCCTCTTGTCCCAGAGCGACCCAGAAAGGGGGTTTCTTCCCATTCAGGGCTCTGGAAACAACAACGTGGCGCTTCTAGTTAACAATCTTGGCGGGGTGAGCGAACTCGAGCTGGGAGGAATTGCGCGAGAGGCCATAACGGCGCTGTCAGCTCGGGGCGTGTCAGTGTTGAGGGTGATCAGTGGAACATTCATGGTGACCTCTTCGTTCCTCACGCAATTGGCACTCATTTTGATGTGGCGCAGACGAGCTTGAACATGCCCGGGTTTTCCCTTACCCTGCTACTTCTCCCATCGTCTTCTTCGACTACTGCACCGCCGCAGGACCTTATACTTCGCCTCCTTGATGCGAGTACATCTGCTCCTGGCTGGAAGTGGACGTCCGGTTCACCCCCACCCAAGCAACCGCCGGCGGCGGCCATTCTCACTTCCGAACCCGCCGCGGATAAGGCACAGAGAGTGCGTGCGCAGGACGTGCAAGGATTCGGGCGCGCGGTGGAGAGGGCATGCAACGCGCTAGACCAGGCCGAGCCGGAGATCACCAAAATGGATACCATTTCCGGCGACGGAGATTGTGGCCTGACACTGCAGACGGGCGCACAAGGTAATGCGGTCTCGCGAAAAAAAAGTGCTACCTCCTTACCTCCGGCTCACGCGGATTGTTTCGTGTTCGTACATCTAGCCGTGCTCGCACGTCTCCGCGCAGGCTCCATCAGCGGCGAAGACGTCGTAGGCGCCCTCGTCGCCGTGTCTGAGGTGGCAGCCGAGAAGATGGGCGGCACGAGCGGCGCGCTGTACTCGTGAGTTTGCCTACCCTCCCTCCACAAAACCAAATGTATCAATCATCACTCATCGGGGACACCCAGCATCTTCTTTTCCGCCCTTGCCCAGGCCCTCTCCCTGTCGGGTGCTGGCGTCGCCGCAGCGCACGACTGGTCCCGCGCCGTCTCCGCTGCGCGCGAGCAGCTGTATACGTACACGCGGGCGCGTCCCCCGTCCCGCACGCTCGTCGATCCGCTCGCCGCATTCGCCGATGCGCTCTCTGCGGACCCGTCGGACTTGCAACTGCTGTGAAGAAGGCTGCGGAGGCAGCAGAGGCGACGCGGGACACGGAAGCCCGCGTCGGAAGAAGTGCGTACGTCGAGGCGGAGCTGCTTAAGCGAGAGAAGGTGCCGGACCCAGGTGCCTGGGGTGTCAAAGTACTTCTGGAAGCGCTGATCGGGGCAGGCGCTGCTTGACTTGACTTGAGCGGGGCAGTGTACCTGTATCACATCCGCTGACCGGTTCTCTGAAGCTGAAGCAAAGAGTCGAATCGAAAGCTTCGTTATATGGTGTGGTGTGGAAAGCGGTGATGTATCGATCGAGATGTATGGATATGTTTTGTTCTGTAGCTGAGAATACCAGACCGACGTTCCGTCCTCCCCGCTCCCACTCCCACTCCCAAGTCCTCCTCGACGACACCGCGCTCAACTTTGCATTAGACGCACTTCGAAGAACGGCGATTGCTCGAGTTATCATAATCTGTAAGAGGAGCACGTCAGCGTTTCTGACAAGAGTAGACAGAATGCTTTTCTTACGCCCCAAAGTAGACGACCCTTCCTCTCTTGCGCGGTGTTGATAAGCGTCCGAGCAAGGGATCTTCCGCTTTCCATGGATATCGGCACTTTCACTTTGACGGAGCACGTTTGTTGCCTGTGAAAAAAGGTTAGCGAGACGGACGACGCAGAAGCTGGGAGAAAGTAAAGGTTCACCAATTGTCAATTGAGGCCAGCAGGAAATACTAAAGAGCCATGCGGCGAAGCAAAAGAAAAAAGGAGTACGACCTAGCAAAGCCAGGAAGGAGGGTAAGGAAACGTAAGGAGCAAAGAAGGAAATGGACTTACCGCGCAAGGGATGAGATCAAAAGTGGGCGCCTCCCACCCACCCGCCCATTGTATAACTTACCATTTGGACCTGTGATAAACTTCAAGGACAAAGAGAGAAAAGAGGAAAAAGGAAAAAAAAAATGGTGACCGCCCGCCCACCCACTAATACGCACCATAGAATGAAAGCGACGCCCAAAGGGCGTCGCGACTTCGATGCGACTCGAAGGTTTGAGCGCTGAGCTCTTTTCCCAAGGAAAACGAAAGAGAGGAAAGACGAAAGAGAGGAAAGACGAAAGAGAGGAAAGTGTATACCTGTAGCCCACCCGCCTGCCCGCACTTACCCCATCACCATATCGAGTCGAGTCGACTGACCAAGCCAAGTAGCCGGGAGACGAGCAAAATGCAGGGATCACTCACTCAAACCGAGAGGATCGAGAACACGGGGATTCGGCCGCCGCAAAGCAGGTGCCGAGAGCCCGGGAAAAAAAACGGAGCAAGCGCAGAAATTCCTCTTCCTCTCGCATGCTTAGAACCCCCTCCCCCCCACGGTGAAGGTGCAGCGTTACCCGCGCACAACTTCGACTCGCGTGGCCCATATAGAGAGAAAAAGCCGCACTCAGAAAGGGTCTCCACAGAAAATCCGTGCTAAGTAGCCTCTCGGGAAAGGTGCAAACAGGGGTGCACAACTTTCACCCGAGAGAGAGAGAGAGAGAGACAGAGAGATAGAGACCAAAAGCTCACGTCACGCAGTACTGCTAGCGAGAAATATCCAAGAACTAGGAACGGTTGGTGATAAGGTCACACCGACGGTCGGGCTTGAGTTTGCGTCACGCGATGAGTCAGACAGTTGCACAGGTCGGTCAGCCTCAGAGAACAGCGGCTTGAATCACACTGAGCAGAGTGCACTGCCAAGTAGCTGGCAGTGTCGTGAACCTTGAGCGCTTGAGCGTCGGTGGGTCGGCAGCGGCGTTGCGCGTCTCATGTTGATGAGAGCTCACACGTTCACACACACACACGCACACCAATCTCTACCTCTACCGGCACCACGTGCACAAGAGGCCGATTGAATCGGACTCGGCGGAGTTCAGTCTGGTGGCTGGCGGTGTCCGGACTTGAGTGAAAGGCTAGCCGAGGTAGCGGAGGCTTTGGTGGGAGTTCTGCCGCGCCGCGTGCTTATCGGAGGACATTCGAGGCTGAAGGAGTCCGCACCCAGCACCGGGTCGCACAAGGGCAGAGGATCGAAGGCCGTGGTGACCGAGGTAGATCCAATCACTTGAAGTAATGTCGGTCGGTTTGAGGCCTCGACGCGTTCGAGGCGCGGAGCGATTGCAGCGTTTCGTTCCTGATATCGCAGGTGGATGAACAGGATCGCAGGATCGCAAAGGTGATTTGAGCCAGAGAAAAGTGCCGCCGTACGGGGTGTCCAGAAACTGCAAAAGGGAACCCAAGTCGAGACATGAGCTGATGGTGAGTATACCAGTGTCGAGAAGAAAGATAGGCACCCCTAGCAGGAACGTACATGATAGAGGAGACGACCGGTCAAGAAACAAGGGGAGGCGACCGAGTGCAGGTGAGAGTGCAGGTGAGAGATACAATGTGTGAGTGGCTCGGCACATGTGCCCATATATATGCGCAGTGGAGGCTGGCACTTGGAGCCTTGTGTTTGTCTAGGCGTGGCGGAGCCACCACCGGCTATAGCTATGACACAGCCGAAATGTCCGTCCATATTGTTCGATTTGATCCGCTTTGAAAGTGAAAGGGCCAGTGAAAGGCCTTGCGTTGTCCGTTTGACCGTTGTGGTTGTGCCACTGAACGACGCCACCACCTGGCCTCAGCGCTACAGTGCGGTTACGTCACGTGCGGATACCAACGTGACCAAAGCGATGAGGCCCTTGGCCTGGCCTCGAACGCTTGGGACGTCCGGGGTGCCTAGACGCAGGTAAGGCATGGAACGAGATCCGAAGAGGACTGCGGATGTTAACAAATCAGGACGGGGCGCCAGGCGTCATTGAGCACGCGAGCACAATTCTGCTAACCTGAAAGGGTAACGGGACAAGGCTTGTTGCAATACAACGAGTCCAGGGAGAGGATCTCGGAGCGGTCCAGTGCAAGGGTTCGTGGGCCGCGGGCAATGTGCAACACGTCGAGGAGACGTCTCGGTGCGCATTGCGCCGACATCGGAGAGAGAGAGAGAGAGAGAGAGAGGCGGTCACCACTTGGGTGGTGGAGACGACGGAGGAGACAAGGGGGAACGATAGATCAAGTCGACTGAGAACGCACGCCAATTTATAGACTTGATTTCAAGAGTGCCAGTCAGCCACCGGGTTGCCCAATGGCATGCATCCGTTGCTGGAATGCACGAGCCTTCCGCTATCACTTTTGACGGGTTGGCCCGCTTCAAACTTCAGGCCTCAGGAACTCAGATCGCATGGTCCTGCAGTAGCCGGGAACGCGCGTGCGCGACCAGAGAGTGGTTCTTCCTGATGGCACTATCAGGTTCAGTCGGCGTGCTTTGCGAGGGAGCCCTAATGAATACCATTAAATGCTATATAATACCAAAGGAACGCAAGTAAGCATAAAAAAAGACCAGAGGTGAGGTCATCGGTCTAAGCGATTACCCTCTCCCTAAGGAATCCATATCTATAGCAGGCTCATAGCCGAGGTCAAGCGCGACTCGCCTCAGGAGCTGCCGTACTCCATGCCGCTCGGGTAGCAGCGCGGACGCGCATGCTGATGCTGTTCAAGCTGTCCAACGCGGGACGGACATCAAGCGAGAATACGGGTGATCCGTCCGGCAAGGGCGGTGCGCCGTAATAGTCAATAACGTATCGAACTTCTTCTCCCGTGGAAGGACGGCGAACAACCCAGTCGTGGCGGTCAAATGGAGGCTCGGTACTGGTAGAGGAGCGATGTCAGTTTCGTCGCTGAGTGTCGACCTCTGGCATCGGGACATACTTGAAGCGGTCCGGTAAGAGCCAGCCGGCAAATAGCCAGAGCCTTGCCTTGGGCGAGAGTTCGCCTGGACGTCCCTTGAAGCGCACAAGCTGCAGCGTCTCGTCCCTGTCAAGCCCATGGCACGTTCGAAATATATATCTAACAAGTCGAGTGAGGGCAAACGCACTTGTTGACTTCGGCCTCCCATTTCTGCACTTCTTCCCAGGCCTTCTCATTCAAGAAGTTGTGGATCTGTACCATGGTCTCGATCTCGTTTTCCGGAGTTTCCCATCCCTTCCGGACCAGCGCATTGTAGAACTGTTGCGGAGATGGGTACTCCCATTTCCCTGCGTTATCGCGAGGTATCGAGGATTCGGTGCGCTCAATGGGAAGGTCTATCGTTTGTGATGACGCGCGTTCTTGCGTGAGAACAGGGAGGTGGTTTCGCGGATCGAGTGTGTCCGACTGCACGGGACACTGAGCGGGAGCAGTCGATGGAGATCTTGGAAAGGACGCGTGGTCAACGGGACAGCTGGCAGCAGAGGACGATGATTGTGCGCGATTTGCCAGGGAGGCATGATCCACTGGACAGGAAGCGGGGGCAGAAGACGCTTGCGGGTGTTTTGCAAACGCCGAATGGTCCACCGGACAGCCTGCCGACGACGGGCTGGCAGTGTGTTGGTGAGAAGAAGTGATTTGACCCATCCTTCAATTGCGCTGTATGGAGAGGAAGCAGAGTTGTTTTTTTCGTTAGGTTTGCTTTGTCGGAACGCGACGGACTCCGGACTTTTCTCGCCGCGGCGGTCATCAAGCGGGTCCAGCTCACGTGGCTTGCGGCCGATACCGCCTCAAACTGCGGGACCGCCAGGCCTTCGACAACCTATTCGCCCGCTGCACGCTTATAATTGTAATCTTGGTTGGGCCGTTGCGGATATTAGGGCCGCAACCGGATCTCCGAGTCCGCAGGTCAAGCTAGGTCAAGCCCCACAATGGATCCGCGGTCTTGATAGAGGATGAGTTGCGTCTTGCGTTGTATCCATTTCCCCCTTTTCCCTGTAATGTACAGAGCTGTCAGAGCATGGCGCTTTAAAAATAAGGTAACCGCTTGTTACAGCTCGTGCTGATGAACATTTCTTCGATGCGGTACATCTGTCGATCCATCCAACTTTGCAATCGCATCCGTCCGTCTACGCCCAAGCTGTCTTACTGTATTGCCCTCGTCTGTATAATTCCAACTCGTTGATGGGCTTCCCAAGGACCCCAGATACTGCAAACAACGCTTCTGCGGTTCTAAGGGCATCCGCATCTCCATCCATTTCAAGTCTACTTTCGAAGTCCTGCTTCAATGTGCAACAATCAGTCTTTTCTCCAGGCCGACAATTTCAACGCTCTTCAACTACCACAGATTCGACACAGACACTAAAACGTTGGGGACACTTCGCCATACACGATGAATGAGGACACGGCATGTCCTTTGAGAAGCAGTCTCCTACCCCCGTTCTTCGCAATTCCTGTCTTCGATTCTCCCTTTTACTTCCCATTGTTGGGCTGCTGCTCGCGCTCCGTGGACCGCCGCGGGGCAGACCATGGTGCATCTCGTCTCACCAGAAGTGCCCAGTCCCATCAGACAAAAAAAAAAAACTAACACTAAGAGTGACGCCAGTCGCTGCTGGACGCGTGTCAGCTTTCCTGATGTAAAGCGTTTGTTCGTTATCGCGTTATCATTAATGTTGCCATCAATATCAGCATCTCCGAAATGCTGGCGCTGACACGGTGTGGGACGCTCAATTTCCGAATGGGCGCAAAAGGTAGTGCGATGGCCCCCTTTTGGAACTTGGAACGAAGCACTTTGATTTCGACTCGCCGCCGCCGCCGACTTGGGCGCGCTCCGGCGGCCAACGCCACCTGCCCGCGGCTGGGGAGTTGAGCCGATCCATCGGTCATCGGTTAGTTGGCCTGCTAATGGAGGTATTAGGCAGGGAGAGGGTTGGGAAGGAGCGGGGCAAGTGGAGGCAGAGGTGTCGTGGTGCCCGAGCCTCGGAGTGGCCAACTCGCGTGACCCAGGAACTGCCCTCGTGCGAGATCGCGCTGGGCTCTGAGTTCGGCTCAATGTATCCTCCGCCTTCTGTGGCTGAAGCCCTTTTTTTTCTGGTGGGAGGGTTTGCCCCGGTTGGTACTACTGTAGGTTGTAGGGCCCGTGCATGGGTGGGGCTCGTGACATGAGAAGCATGCGTCGCATGGAATTGGGGGTGTGATGATGTGTTTGGTTTGGTCCACAAGTTCTTATTGCGCCTCGCTTACGCGAGGCAACGGGTGTCAATTTTTAATGTTGACTCAATGAGGGAACAGATACTCTCATTAACGACGAAATGTACCACCATATACGGGCATCGGCCATGGCCACATCCGCCATACGTTGTGCCCCAAGAAAAAGAAGATTTAAATAATACAGTAAGATCTCCTGCCCGCGGTCAGAGTTCCGATGCGTCGTTTAGCGGGTTGAAACCTGGGAGCGCTGTCAACTCAAGCCCCTCCCTGGATGACGACGTGCCACGATTGCGAAAGAAATTTGCAAATTCATTTGAAGCATGGAGACCCCGTGTACCCGGCGGAACTTGTCTTGCTGCTAGCTGGCCCGTCCCGTGCTGGGAGAACGACAGCAAGAAAAGAATAGTTAGGTGGTATTTTACGACGAGACAGTTGATGACGAGCCGCGTTTCAAGTTTTTGCTCTGCCCTGGCCCCCCTCGCCGCGTCGGGGCTTCGGATCCGAGGAGCGGACAGTACAGAAGTGTGGACAGTTGGAAGGGGAAAGATTGGATGCGTTACACGTGGATGGGACCTGAAAAGAATATACGCCCTCGACCGACGGCTCTGGGGTTCGGGATGCGCTTGTTAATCGGTGCCTATCAGGAACACCTTTCTACTGCCAGAGCCCCTGGAGAGGTGCAATTTTGGAAGCTTCAACTTTAACAGCCGTTAAAAACCGTTTGGATAATCCCCGAGGACGGTCTGGTAGTGGTTGACAGGCCGAGCAACGCAACACCATACAGTACCCCTACCGATGAGCGTAAGCATTTATGGCACTTCTCTGACTGAATAGACGGTGGAAAATAACTGCGCATATTGTCCGCAATCGTATCCGAGGAAGTGAAGTGCCTCTTGCGGAGCTTCTTTCGCACCAAGGCAGTCCTCCGGGTTTGACCGGCGACCACGCACGGAAAGATAAGAGTGACACAGTGGTGACATTGCAAGGGACGAGTTTCAACGTGAGCATCGAGAATCAGACGGACTGGACGGCAGTAAGGTGGCAGGTCCTGTTCTGTGGCTCCGAGCCCACACAACACCGCAACAGCACCTGTTCGATACGAGAACGTACAAAAAGAGGCGTTTCCGCGGCCCATTAGCTTATTATCGAGGCTACGGCGTCCAGCCATGTCCTCGTCTCCATTTCACCTGCGATAGAGGCCCCGCCATACAGCAAGATAAATAATATGGTCCAGGCGGGCTAGCTTCCCCCAAAATAAAGACGACTCCCGGGCAGGAATTGAATGAGGGCAACGGACACCATGGAAGATGTAAGATTTAACTTGCTTGGGTCTTCTGACTGCCGTGGCAACTGTACGGGCCATCGGTGAGGGCAACAGATCGTTCACATGTACCTGGCTGCATATTCCGAGACTTTCAGGTGACACTGCGATTGACCGGATGCGAGAGAAGTAGAGGTCAGGTGTCTGATATGACATCTCGTGTAGAGTAAGCGAGAGGGCATTTATGGCCTGCAGTGCTTCTTGGAGATGGACTGAGCCCCGGGCGGAACTATCATTATGGGGTGTTTTTCAGGAGGTCAATATCCTATTGGGGAGTCCGGCGCAGGAATGGAAATTATTAGCAAGTAGAGCCCAGGTGTGGAAAACACGGTCTTGAACCAACTTGGACGATATGTACGAGGGAAACGACCCGACTGAGAGCGGTGGCAAAGCGAAAGGTGGGGCCGGTGGGGCCCCACTGATTTACAGAAAAAGAAAAAGAAAAAATTGCGGGACAAGACAAATCTGAAACGGCTGATGGGTGTCAGAGGGTCGGCCTGATCTGAGATCTATGAAAGTGTGCGTTGTGCATGTGCATGTGGAATGCAAAACGAAACGTGAACCTTTTCTTCTGCTTCGCTTCTGCTTCCAAACCGACCGTTGGCGACTGATCACTCCAAGAAAGAGACCAACCCAGAGTCGCATAAATAGCCCGCCTCCTTCTCATGTCGCTCTCCCCAGCCCTCGGTTTCTTGCCGCTTCCCCCATTTCTCCCGCGTGTAAAGTTATCCGAGTAGGTTCGCGCAACATGCCAGGTGGTCCAGTCGCTGCAGGTGGCGGTATCGGCGGGGCTAATCCCCCCAAGAACAAACTAGCCGGCATCCTTATGGTCTGTCCCTTCTATTCTTTTCTTTGCTCGCACCTCCTGATTCTTCCTCGAAGACGGCTTTCGCTGCGTTCGGTGGAATCCTCTTCGGTTATGACACCGGTACCATCTCCGGTCTTCAGCAGATGCCCGACTGGCTTCGCACTTTCGGTCACCCTGTTACGCCCTCCGCGACTTTCCCAGACGGCTACGGTATCTCGTCCTCTCAAAGGTCTCTCATCGTGTCAATTCTTTCCGCGGGCACATTCTTCGGTCCTTTTAATCACTTTCTCTTTTCTGGCTTCGTCTGATATCATTTATCCAGGCGCCCTACTTGCCGCCCCCTTCGCCGATATTCTTGGCCGCAGATGGGGTATCATTGCCTCATGTCTTGTCTTCTCCATCGGTATCGCCTTACAAACTGCGGCAACCGCCATCCCTCTCTTCGTAGTCGGTCGTGTTTTTGCCGGTCTCGGTGTCGGTTTGGTCTCCACCTTGGTTCCGATGTACCAGTCCGAGTGTTCCCCCAAGTGGGTCCGCGGTGCAGTCGTCGGTCTCTACCAGTGGGCTATCACTATTGGGATCCTCCTCTCCAATATTTTCAACAATGCTACCAAGAACCGACCAAATCACTCTTCGTATCGAATTCCGGTTGCTATCCAGTTCATCTGGGCTTTTGTCCTAGCTGCTGGGATGGCAACCCTTCCCGAGGTGCGCTTTTTCGTCCCATTTCTCCCTTGAACGGCACGGTTCTGAAATACCTCATTCCAGTCCCCCCGCTGGCTAATCAAGAAACATCGTGAGGCCGATGCCGCGAAGGCACTTTCCCGCCTCACCTCGCTTCCGGTTGATGATCCTGAGGTTCAATCTGAGCTCGAAGAGATTCGTCTCAACTTGAAGCATGAGGAGGAAATTGGTGAAAGTTCCTACCTTGACTGCTTCCGTGCTTCGGATAGTCGCATCCGCTTCCGCACACTTTCGGGTATCTTCATCCAGGCCTTCCAGCAACTCACCGGCATCAATTTCATATTCTACTTTGGCACGACCTTCTTCACGAATGCTGGGATCCACAACCCCTACCTCATCTCTATTGCCACTTCTACAGTCAATGTCGGCACGACTATCCCTGGTATTTGGGGTGTCGAGCGTTATGGTCGCCGTCGGCTACTCATTGTTGGTGCCATCGGCATGACCATCTGCGAATTTATCATTGCCATCATAGGTTCGACCGCATCAAACGGCAATCAGTCTGCCCAGTCTGCAGAGGTCGCATTTGTATGCTTCTATATCGCGTTCTTCGCATCCACATGGGGACCGGTTACCTGGGTGGTCACGGGCGAGATTTTCCCTCTCCAAATCCGGGCCAAAGCCATGTCGCTTTCAGTCGCATCCAACTGGCTTTGGAACTGGGCTATCGCTTATGCCAGTGAGTGATTTTTTCATTCTCCCGTGCGTATTTCGGCAATTCTCATCCTACTTTATAGCACCTTACCTGGTCGACGCTGGACCTGGAAATTTGAACCTCGGAACCAATGTGTTCTACATCTGGGGCTCGACATGTTGTTGTTGCATCGCCTTTGCATACTTCTGCATTCCCGAGACAAAGGGACTTTCTCTTGAGCAGGTCGACTTACTTTACCGGAATGTGGCACCCGTTCACTCGGTCTCGTACCGCAAGCAGCTCCTTGTTGATGGTGTTGAGCTTTCACACCCAGGAGGCACTCATACTGTAGGAAAGGATGACGATCACGTGTCATCAAAGGAGAAAGTTTGAAATGCGCGTAAAACACAAGGCCAGCGCATCTAATTTTCCTTAGCATGTAACAATGTCATCTTTCAGTACTAGCCATTCCCTCTTGTGCTAACACTTTGGGACGGATCTTATTCTCGTTGGGGAGTGTTGGGTTTAACGATTCTGTGATGACCTAAAACACACGACCCGTTGTATTAACTCGCATTGGATATATATGTTCGATCGATTCCTCGTATTCCAACTCCTTACGCGTGTACTCCTGCAAGCAAGATAGGTGACAACTGCCCGTGGTCGCTGACAGATTTGATGATCCCCGACTCATCAGCAAAATGACAGCTTACGGGAGTGTCTGGGACCAGTACAGCTATACTACATCCAGCTGCTGACCTGGTCTCACGAACTTGCCAAAACTCAGCTCCACAACCTGGGACCAGTCACCTACATTTCTCTCTAGAGCCAGACAAATAACTGGCACATCTGGGGCTACTCCACACAATGCTTCTCACTAGGGCCGCTTGATTTACTAGCACAAAGTTTCTTTCTAAATCCACTCAGTTCACTAGCACCACCTGGGCTAAATACGTCACTAAAGGGGCTAGACTACGATTACATGGGTGACACCACGGGTAAAATTCCGCACACCACCCATGCCCGCCAACACCACACCCATCAAAGGTACGGTGGGCGTTGGCACGTTGACGTGTTGTTTGTGAATAATGGTGGTTGAATGCGTTGAATGCCGGTTGAATACGTTGATGAGACGCACGTGCGTGGATGTGGGGCGTTCCCCGATGCCTCGGTGTCACCTGTCCAACAACCTGATGAATGACTTCTGCGCTATCGCTCATCTCGCATCTCGTAATCGTCTTTTGTCCTCATATCGAATGCATCATCCGCATCTGATGCGGTGAGCGCAGTTCCGCTCTCCATTCGTTCGTCCTCGTCGACTTGCACAGTCTCAAGCACTCCCTTCGACACCCTTCCGAGATGGGCAAATGTTGCATGGAGTTTCTACGCACCCGTCAGAATATAACATGGAACTGACATCACCCCCGAAGGACTTCAGAACGATATGTCAATGTGCTCGTCACTAAGATTAATAACCTGGTGTATGTTCGTCATTTCGCCATGTGCCATTCCCGCTTCTTATTCTACGGTGCTCGTCCATCGCGTTGTCGTGCTCGTTTCCCCTCCGAATTAGCATTGATGCTATGAAAAGATCAAAACTCAAAAGGTTGGGAAGACCTCGATCCTGGGGACTCATTTACCACGACTTTGACGGAGCTGCTTGTTAGGCATGTCAAGGTGTGTCCAGGGTATCTGCTTCCATATACTCTCACCGCCAACGACTGTCATCGTCGTAGGAAATGGCCAGGCGCTGTCAGCAACAAGCAACCAATCGTCGGCCCATATCCGACCGCGCGGCCAAGGGCCTCCGCACCCTCACCGCATCATAGCGTGTCTGGGCGTGGTGTCACTGCTCGTCCACTTAATCTCGCCGATTACGTCACAGTCTCGCCCGAGGGTTATGAGTAAATGTTCCCGCGGTATCCTAAATGCAAAACGCGAACCGTCTCTCCTGCTCCCAAACCGACCGTTTAGTTGGCGCTGATCACTCCAAGCAAGACCTACTCCGAGTCGCATAAATAGCCCGCCTTCCTCTCATGTCGTTCTTCCCAACCCTCGGTTTCTTGCCGCTTTCCCCATTTCTCTTGCGTCTAAAGTCGTCCGAGTGTATTGTGCAACATGCCAGGTGGTCCAGTCGCTGCAGGTGGCGGTATCGGCGGGGCTAATCCCCCCAAGAGCAAACTAGCTGGCATCCTTATGGTCCGTCCCTTCTGTTCTTTTCTTTGCTCGCGCCTCCTGATTCTTCCTCGAAGACGGCTTTCGCTGCGTTCGGTGGAATCCTCTTCGGTTATGACACCGGTACCATCTCCGGTCTTCAGCAGATGCCCGACTGGCTTCGCACTTTCGGTCACCCTGTTACGCCCTCCACGACTTTCCCAGACGGCTACGGTATCTCGTCCTCTCAACGGTCTCTCATCGTGTCAATTCTTTCCGCGGGCACATTCTTCGGTCCTTTTAGTCACCTTCTCTTTTCTGGCTTCGTCTGATTTCATTTATCCAGGCGCCCTACTTGCCGCCCCCTTCGCCGATATTCTTGGACGCAGATGGGGTCTCATCGCCTCATGTCTTGTCTTCTCCATCGGTGTCGCCTTGCAAACCGTGGCAACCGCTATCCCTCTCTTCATAGTCGGTCGCGTTTTTGCTGGTCTCGGTGTCGGTTTGGTCTCCACCTTGGTTCCGATGTACCAGTCCGAGTGTTCCCCCAAGTGGGTCCGTGGTGCCGTCGTCGGTCTCTACCAGTGGGCTATCACTATTGGGCTCCTCCTCTCCAATATTTTCAACAATGCTACCAAGGACCGACCAAATCACTCTTCGTATCGAATTCCGGTTGCTATCCAGTTCGTCTGGGCTTTTATCCTAGCTGCTGGGATGGCAACCCTTCCCGAGGTGCGCTTTTTCGTCCCATTTCTCCCTTGAATGGCACGGTTCTGAAATACCTCATTTCAGTCCCCCCGTTGGCTAATCAAGAAACATCGTGAGGCTGATGCCGCGAAGGCACTTTCCCGCCTCACCTCGCTTCCGGTTGATGATCCTGAGGTTCAAACTGAGCTCCAAGAGATTATTCTCAACTTGAGGCATGAGGAGGCACTCGGTGAAAGTTCCTACCTTGACTGCTTCCGTGCTTCGGATAGTCGCATCCGCTTCCGCACACTTTCGGGTATCTTCATCCAGGCCTTCCAGCAACTCACCGGCATCAATTTCATATTCTACTTTGGCACGACCTTCTTCACGAATGCTGGGATCCACAACCCCTACCTCATCTCTATTGCCACTTCTACAGTCAATGTCGGCACGACTGTCCCTGGTATTTGGGGTGTCGAGCGTTATGGTCGCCGTCGGCTGCTCATTGTTGGTGCCATCGGCATGACTATCTGCGAATTTATCATTGCCATCATAGGTTCGACCGTACCAGACGGCAATCAGTCTGCCCAGTCTGCAGAGGTCGCATTTGTATGCTTCTATATCGCGTTCTTCGCGTCCACATGGGGACCGGTTGCCTGGGTGGTCACGGGCGAGATTTTCCCTCTCCAAATCCGGGCCAAAGCCATGTCGCTTTCAGTCGCATCCAACTGGCTTTGGAACTGGGCTATCGCTTATGCCAGTGAGTAATTTTTCATTCTCTCGTGCGTGTTTCGGCAATTCTCATCCTACTTTATAGCACCTTACCTGGTCGACTCTGGACCTGGAAATTTGAACCTCGGAACCAAGGTGTTCTACATCTGGGGCTCGACATGTTGTTGTTGCATCGCCTTTGCATACTTCTGCATTCCCGAGACAAAGGGACTTTCTCTTGAGCAGGTCGACTTACTTTACCGGAATGTGGCACCCGTTCACTCGGTCTCGTACCGCAAGCAGCTCCTTGTTGATGGTGTTGAGCTTTCACACCCAGGAGGCACTCATACTGTAGGAAAGGATGACGATCACGTGTCATCAAAGGAGAAAGTTTGAAATGCGCTCAAAACACAAGGCCAGCGCATCTAATTTTCCTTAGCATGTAACAATGTCATCTTTCAGTACTAGCCATTCCCTCTTTGTGCTAACACTTTGGGACGGATCTTATTCTCGTTGGGGAGTGTTGGGTTTAACGATTCTGTGATGACCTAAAACACACGACCCGTTGTATTAACTCGTATTGGATATATATGTTCGATCGATTCCTCGTATTCCAACTCCTTACGGGTATACTCCTGCAAGCAAGATAGGTGACAACTGCCCTTGGTCGCTAACAGATTTGATGATCCCCGACTCCTCAGCAAAATGACAGCTTACTGGAGTGTCTGGGACCAGTACAGCCAGTACTACATCCAGCTGCTGACCTGGTCTCACGAAGTTGCCAAAACTCAGCTCCACAACCTGGGACCAGTCACCTACATTTCTCTCTAGAGCCAGACAAATAACTGGCACATCTGGGGCTACTCCACACAATGCTTCTCACTAGGGCCGCTTGATTTACTAGCACAAAGTTTCTTTCTAAATCCACTCAGTTCACTACTAGTAGCACCACCTAGACTAAATACACGTCACTAAAGGGGCTAGATTACGATTACATGGGTGACACCACGGGTAAAATTCCGCACACCCGCCCATGGTGGTTGAATACGTTGAATGCCAGTTGAATAACGTTGAATACGTACGTTGATGAGACGCACGTGCGTGGATGTGGGCGTTCCCGGCAAGGTTCCCGGTGTCACCTGTCCAACAACCTGTTGCAATGACTTCTGCGCTATCGCTCATCTCGTATCTCGCAATCGTCTTTTGTCCTCATATCGAATGCATCATCCGCGTCTGGTGCGGTGAGCGCAGTTCCGCTCTCCATTCGTTCGTCCTCGTCGACGTGTACAGCCACAAGTAGTACTCCCTTTGACACCCTTCCGAGATGGGCAAATATTGCATGGAGTTTCTACGCACCCGTCAGAATATAACATGGAACTGACATCACCCCCGAAGGACTTCAGAACGATATGTCAATGTGCTCGTCACTAAGATTAATAACCTGGTGTATGTTCGTCATTTCGCCATGTGCCATTCCCGCTTCTTATTCTGCGGTGCTCGTCCGTCGCGTTGTCGTGCTCGTTTCCCCTCCGATTTAGCATTGGCGCCATGAAAAGATTCAAACTCAAAAGGTTGGGACCCGCGATATCCTACGAAAAGCTCGTGGAAGACCTCGATCCTGGGGACTCATCTACCACGACTTTGACGGAGCTGCTTGTTAGGCATGTTAAGGTGTGTCCAGGGTATCTGCTTCCATATACTCTCACCGCCAACGACTGTCATCGTCGTAGGAAATGGCCAAGTGCTGTCAGCAACAAGCAAGCAACCGTCCGCCCATATCCGACTGCAACGGCCAAGGGCCTCCGCACCCTCACCGCACCACAGCGTGTCTATCGTGACCGTACTGGGCGTGGTGTCGCTGCTCGTCCACTTAATCTCGCCGATTACGTCACCGTCTCGCCCGAGGGAATGGACCTCGATGACGATAACAACAGCCTGGCCGCCGCAGTGGAGAGTATTTCTGGCGCCATCGAGGGTGCTGGTGTGAACTCTGATCTATACGATGCATACTCCAGTCCCGGTCGTCGTTCGTCCTCTTTTTTCCCCGCCCTATTTCGTTGTTATCCTTGATTGTACCCCGCGTCCACAGAACCACATATCTCCCCCGCGACGCCGCCCCGCCGTCTCTCCAACTGCAGCGCCATCTGGCCGCCACTCACGACTGGCAGCCGCCCTGGCACTTCACTGAGTTCCCACAAATCCGGCTCCTTGACTGCTCCTCAGCAGACGCTGCTCAGTCCATCGAGCTCCATCCGGCGTGGTTCGCCCAAGCTTGCCATTCCTTTCTTCCGTCGCTCTTCATCCCCATCCGTTCAAATTGGTGCTCTACGTCCATCCTCGCCCGCGCCTCGACGGGACCATCACACCTGCAGCCCAGGCACCCTGTGTCACGGTCTCCTATGGACTCGACTCTTGATGCTCATAAGAAGGTTTCCATCATCAAGTTTGGTGCGCTCTTGAAATGTTCAAGCACAAGACAAAACTTACAATCGGGTAAGGATGACCCGAGGTGTGTCAAGGAGAGTCGACGCAGGCGGGACACTGACGGCGGAAAATGTGAAAAGGCCAAAAAGGAGAAAGATCGCAGTGAGAGTCGAATCTCTGCCGCACTGTGCCCGAAGTACACAATAAAGGATTCTAAAAAAAAAGATGTGGCTCACGCGCTCTCAACTCGGATCGATGGAGCGTTCGTTTGAGGGGTTGCGGCGTTGTCTGTGAGCGACTAGAAGCGAGATCGGCCTCCTGGGATTGCCTGGAGCCAGTTGAGATATGGGGCGAAGTCGCGACATTACACGCGTAAGCTGGCAACGATTGGCAGAACTGGCATTGATGGCGATAGTAACCCCAGACGTGCCAGATGGCCCAGGCGGATGTCATCTTACTGATGGCTAAGCTGATGGCTCGATGGAGCATCGAATCTTGCAGCGGGGTACTAGATCTCACTAGCGATCAATTCCGTGATCACGGCCACACGTTGTTGATTCTCGCAGGAAATAATACCGGAGTGATGCTATCGCCGGCGCACTTTTGCATGTGGACCAGTTAAGATGCCCCACGCGGGTGTGCGGGGAGAATATCGTGTTGTGGCACGGCTGGGGTTTTTCACGGGTATACTGTATGTACAGCCGACATCTTATCTATCTAACCGGAAGTCCGAGATCCGCACATCCCACTTTGCTCGCTCCAATTTCATCGATTTCATCATCCTGAGCAGCCACCACCACACCACCCCTGCAGCCACCATGCTGCTCACTCAAAGTTCCACCCAAATCCCCACCACGTCACGCCGAGTCCAATACCTGAATGAAACGCTTTGTGCACGTTCGCTTGTGATTTGTCACACATGCCTACGGCCTAATCAACAGCCCAGAGCGCGTTGCCTGCACTGAGTGGCACATGAGGTCCACAATTGAAGCAGGTTGACGAGGACGAGCAGGCCGCTTTCGTCAGGGTGTCTTGGCTTCTTCCTTTCCTCTCTTCCTTTGTTATGTAGACATTCGTTGTAGACATTTGTTACCATGTAATTTAGTAGTTTTTAAAAAAGATATTCTATGAGGCACATGTAAGAACAATATCATGGTGAAAATGGTACCGCGGTTAAGACACGTTCGTTCAGGTGTCACACCGCATAGCATACAGTATGTCTGGTACGGGTTTATACCGGTAAGTGTTGGCGGGTACGGTGACGGTTATGAGTAAATGTTCCCGCGGTATACCCGTGAATTACCCTAAATGCAAAACGCGAGCCGTCTCTCCTGCTCCCAAACCGACGTTCAGTTGGTGACTGATCACTCCAAGCAAGACCTACTCCGAGTCGCATAAATAGCCCGCCTCCCTCTCATGTCGTTCTTCCCAACCCTCGGTGTCTTGCCGCTTTCCCCATTTCCTTTGCGTGTAAAGTCGTCCGAGTGTATTGTGCAACATGCCAGGTGGTCCAGTCGCTGCAGGTGGCGGTATCGGCGGGGCTAATCCCCCCAAGAGCAAACTAGCTGGCATCCTCATGGTCCGTCCCTTCTATTCTTTGCTTTGCTTGCACCTCCTGATTCTTCCTCGAAGACGGCTTTCGCTGCGTTGGTGGAATCCTCTTCGGTTATGACACCGGTACCATCTCCGGTCTTCAGCAGATGCCCGACTGGCTTCGCACTTTCGGTCACCCTGTCCCACCTTCCACGACCTTCCCAGGCGGCTACGGTATCTCGTCCTCTCAACGGTCTCTCATCGTGTCGATCCTTTCCGCGGGCACATTCTTCGGTCCGTTTAATCACCTTCTCTCTTTTCTGACTTCGTCTGATTTCCATTTATCTAGGTGCCCTACTTGCCGCTCCCTTCGCCGATATTCTTGGCCGCAGATGGGGTCTCATTGCCTCATGTTTTGTCTTCTCCATCGGTATCGCCTTACAAACCGCGGCACCCTCCATTCCTATCTTCGTAGTTGGTCGCGTTTTTGCCGGTCTCGGTGTCGGTTTGGTCTCCACCTTGGTTCCGATGTACCAGTCCGAGTGTTCCCCCAAGTGGGTCCGTGGTGCCGTCGTCGGCCTCTACCAGTGGGCCATCGCCATTGGGATCCTCCTCTCCAATATTGTCAACAATGCTACCAAGGACCGACCAAATCACTCTTCGTATCGAATTCCGGTTGCAATCCAGTTCGTCTGGGCTTTTGTCCTAGCTGCTGGGATGGCAACCCTTCCCGAGGTGCGCTTTTTTCGTCCCATTTCTCCCTTGAATGGCACGGTTCTGAAATACGTCATTCCAGTCCCCCCGTTGGCTAATCAAGAAACATCGTGAGGCCGATGCCGCGAAGGCACTTTCCCGCTCACCTCGCTTCCGGTTGATGATCCTGAGGTTCAACTGAGCTCCAAGAGATTATTCTCAACTTGAGCATGAGGAGGCACTCGGTGAAAGTTCCTACCTTGACTGTTTCCGTGCTTCCGATAGTCGCATCCGCTTCCGCACACTTTCGGGTATCTTCATCCAGGCCTTCCAGCAACTCACAGGCATCAATTTCATATTCTACTTTGGCACGACCTTCTTCACGAATGCTGGGATCCACAATCCCTACCTCATCTCTATTGCCACTTCTACAGTCAATGTCGGCACGACTGTCCCTGGTATTTGGGGTGTCGAGCGCTATGGTCGCCGTCGGCTGCTCCTTGTCGGTGCCGTCGGCATGACCATCTGCGAATTTATCATTGCCATCATAGGTTCGACCACATCACCAGGCAATCAAGCTGCGCAGACCGCAGAGGTCGCATTTGTATGCTTCTATATTGCGTTCTTCGCGTCCACATGGGGACCGGTTACCTGGGTGGTCACGGGCGAGATTTTCCCTCTCCAAATCCGGGCCAAAGCCATGTCGCTTTCAGTCGCATCCAACTGGCTTTGGAACTGGGCTATCGCTTATGCCAGTGAGTGATTTTTTCATTCTCCCGTGCGTGTTTCGGCCAGTCTCATCCTATCCTACTTTATAGCACCTTACCTGGTCGACTCTGGACCTGGAAATATGAACCTCGGAACCAAGGTGTTCTACATCTGGGGCTCGACATGTTGTTGTTGCATCGCCTTTGCATACTTCTGCATTCCCGAGACAAAGGGACTTTCTCTTGAGCAGGTCGACCTACTTTACCGGAATGTGGCTCCCGTTCACTCGGTCTCGTACCGCAGGCAGCTCCTTGTTGATGGTGTTGAGCTTTCACATCCAGGAGTCGCTCGTATTGCAGGAAAGGATGACGACGGGTCATCAAAGGAGAAAGTTTAAAATGCGCTCAAAACACAAGGCCAGCGCAACCAGTTTTCCTTAGCATCTCGTAACAATGTCATCTTTCAGTACTAGCCATTCCCTCTTTGTGCTAACCCTTTGGGAGGGATCTTATTCTCGTTGGGGAGTGTTGGGTTTCAGGATTCTGTGATGACTTTGACCTAAAAAAACACGCGACCCGTTGTATTAACTCGTATTGGATATATATGAGCGATCGATTGATTTGATTCCTCACATCTCAACTCCTTACGCGTATACTCCTGCAAGCAAGACAGGTGACAACTGCCCGTGGTCGCTAACAGATAGGGTGGTCCCCTGATGGAGCATCGAATCTTGCAGTGCAGCGGGGTCTCACGATCTCACTAGCAATCAATCCCGTGATCACGGCCCACACGACGTTGATTTCTCGCAGGAACGCAAGGAATAATATCGGAGTGATGCTGTTATGGCGGTGTCACTTTTGCATGTGGACCAGTTAAGATGCACCACGCGGACGTGCGGATGTACTGTTTTAGCGGCGTCTTCTACAGGCCCGCCCAGCCAACAGATTCTATGGCAAGACCCTCCGTCCCACGCCGACCGCGCGCGATGCAGTGATGGCGGATGGTGTTTTTGAGAAGGATCGATATCCACTTCCTGTCCGCAATTTCGGACGGCGGTCTCTTGTAATTTATTTTTTCTTTGTTGACTAATGAGGGGAGGATCAACGGTTTTTTTACGCAACGAATACTCTCGACAGGATATGGTTGTCAAAATAGTCACTTTTGAAGAATATCGTGTGTGACGGTCATTATTGTGGGACTCGTTTGAAACGTGGAAAATTTTGATGATGAGGCATGGGACGATGCTGCCCACTTGTAGCACGTACTATGTCGCATAGTAGTGGCCCATCGTTTCCCGAAAGCGTCGTCGTGCCATGCATGGCTGCGAGAGCGGAAAACGGACGAATATGATGCGCTCATGTGGGAGAGTAATTTCCACTCGGCACGGATATTAGAATATACAAGTACAGTATCCTTATCCCTCATCCACAAACGCATCTACACGTACCGGCGGTACCGCTCTACTACCCTCGGATTGGTCTGTACCTTTGCCACGGGTGCGCCCATTTCAGCGCTCAAAACATCACGATAAGAACGGGAAGAACAGATTTCTGGGGAACAATAATTGTCGGAAGTTTTTCAGAAGTGAGTGTGAGTGTGTGACGTGTGCGAGCGGAGCGCGCTGCTGTAGCGCAGGTTGACATGAAGTGGGGAGTCTGGGGGACCCGTCCGTCATCGCGTCGTCTCGTTACCCACGCCAGGCCTGAGCACAAACATACAGAGAAGCGCCCAAGTCGCTCGCCATGGTATCACTCTGACGGGCTCGGGCTTCAACCTAGGCCAACGTCAAGTCTGAGTAGATCTGAGTCCTCAGCTCTCCACTTGCAACCCTGACGGGCCTTTCTCGCGGCAAAAGGTTTGAGCTCATCAATGACATCCCCGCAAAGGAATCAGTAATTAACCATTTATAACAGCGATGTGGATCCTGCAATCCCTGAAAGTCCTTGATAGTGACGAGCGTCCGCTGGCTTCATACGGTCCCAAGGGCTTCCAAGTGCCAGTGCTTAGAGCGTGGGCATCAGATTTTTGCGCATGAGATTGGCGCACGTATCCAGGTAGCGAATATCAATCTACCGACCTCCAATGGCCCCTGGATAGATCCCACCGGGTTTGGAGGATCTGAGTCGTACGACAAACAGTACGCGTCATGAGTGTTCCTTCTCAGATACGCTCCTAATGTCGCGTTTTCAGGTCCAATTATAGTTTGACTGTCGAGGCCACTTTCAGATGTTAACTCAGGTATGTGTGCCTCAAATGGGCGTAGTCGTTCATGTGTCCGGCAACCTTCGAAGATCAATGGCACACTATATCGGACCCAAGCTCTATAATGAAAGCGACCGATGCATCTCCAGATGCATCTAAGTTACAGAGGGTGTGAGAAAAGCGACGTTTGCCCATGGAGAGCTTTTACGATGATCAAGTGTTGGGCCCCGCAGGCATCCCTCGCTGTTATCCGATACATACTTCAATGTCCATGTGGGCCAGTTAGGAACCTCGTTACGAAATGATGACCTGCTGCCGGAGAAGTAGCAGAAATTTTAGGAAAGTAAACTGTAATGAGAAAGTTACGTCTCATATAGTTTTTTGTAGCATATGGGTGTAGCGTGTTGTGGTTATTTTCTCGCTGGGAGCAGCAGACAGGCCAGCGTCAAAATATCTGTGCGCGCGCTCATTCGGCCATCTGGCCCTTTTCCTCCTCCCACGTGGACATGCTCTTCGAAATTTCCCCTCAACATGCTTAAAAACGCAGACAGCAGCAACAGAAATAGCAAAAGTGAACGTCAAGCATACAGTAGTAGTAGGTGTTAGGTCTCGTAATAACAGCAACATAATGTGGTTCGTTCCTCAGCGCCTCAGCAACCACCTCGAACACCCTTTCTCGCATCAACCCCTCCTCACCGTCGGCCACCCTATCCATCGCATCTCAGCTCACAAGTATTTACCTATCGCGGGGAGTTGTCTAGACCGGCCACCGTCCGCGCCTTCAGACGCAGCAGCATTCTCCTCCCCTCGGCGTGGGCCCGCGTTGACCTGTCTGCCTCTTCGTAGCGCAAACGCACCCCCGTCAGCGTACCTGCCCGCTCTTCACTCTACTGCCCATGTGTATTCTCGTCTACTTTGACTCGATTAAACACCTCCCATCTCACGCGCCAAGCTAGACGTCCTCCATGTTCCTCTGCCCACTTCCGGGTTCCCTGGCAGCTCGAACGCTATCATTTGAGGAGGGGAGGTGCATTATTGTGGCCGCCTCCGCTGGTGCGTGGACCCTGTACACCTTCCGGCGATGAGCTGGCGTCTACCACACTGTTGCTGGCTGCCAAGGGAATCGTGAGGTGAATGCGAGCGGGCATTCACTTAGTGGAGGGCGTGCCTGAGTGACAGGGCCAGGACAGGGATAGTGAGCGAGACTGGGAGAGAGAGAAAAGAGAAGGATGTCCACCGGTGGAGTAGGCCTTTCGTTGTGGAAGGGTGGGTCATATCCACTTAATGGTGCCAACACCTTTACTATTTTAGAGTCTGATGACGAGGTGCACGTCAGGTTATCCCTAGTAGGTTTTTCCGTATTTTCGGTTCGGTTGATGGGCTTATGTCCGCATAGGCGCTAGTGTCATCGCAATATACCTGGGTACACCGTCATCGTATGAGCACAGGCATGGCAACCCAAACCTCGCTATTGTAGTTCTCGCACCACCAGCACCAACGCCTTCACAATCACCATCCAACTCACCCACGTCCGGACTCACGAGCGCCGCCCCCGGGTGATGACAGCCACGGACACGCCCACTGACATCCACGCAATCATACGTACCAACGCCAGCACGAGGACGGACACAAGCGCGTGGATCCATACTTTCGCATCGCTCGCGTTGACGATGGTTCACCCGCGCACAGGCCCGGCAGCACCGCAACCTCTGTATCTCGTTTCCTTCATTCATGACTTCCGATCCCTCTTCCCACGAATGGCACGAGGGCCCACACCACGCTCCACGTCATGTTATCCCATGCGTGACCTATTCATGCGTTATTGTAACGAACCCACTCAGGCATCGTCTCTGCCACGGTGCACATGCCACGTACCGTTGAGCGAGGTGCGGGCAGGCGAGTCGGCGGAGGTCTGATGCACCAATCGAGGTGCAAGTAATGCCCACTGCCAAGGGGGTATCTTGGCAGTGTGGACACCGCTCATGAGCCAGAGTCAGGCCATGACCGTGACCGTGAACACGACGTGCGGGGTGGCAAGTGGAGCAACGCGCACGAGGACGCAGGGATCAAGAATCTGGTTGTGACATATAAGACGGTGGGTCCCAGCGAGGCGTCTGTCTCTGTCTTCTGAAAGGTTGTCGTTCTTTAGTTCGCGCGGGGCAGCATGGCACATCGGGCCAATGTACTCTCCTGGTGCGGAGTATGGTGTGCTGTTCAGATTTGCCACGAGTGCTGCCACTTTGGTGTGCGGTTGGTGAGCATATGGAGTGAGGATGCGACGTCGGTATTGGTGGACACAGTGCCCAACCCACCAGGTGGACGAGGGTAGGACCGTACTGACACAGGGAGGAAGGGGAAGGCAAGAAGAAAAATGGTTTACCCTCACAACATGCCATCCATCTAATCATGTGGTCTGAGGTAAGTTCTACCACAGCATCTCAAGCATACTAATAACCATTTTTTTTCCAACAATAGAGAACTAAGCCTACAGTGCATGATATTTGAACTACAGATAAAAGGCCTGTGAGATATTCAAAACTGTCAGAGTTGTTATCAAAATGCATGTAGATGGCTACTTACAGCCATGATTTGAAGATCTTTTTAGTTAGCAAAAATGCCCTTTCTAAGGCTGGGCCATTTTAGACAATACTTCATTTAGACAATGCTGATCCCTTTTCTGCCCTATTAAAGATTGTGCTTGTTTATGCATCAGAAGAGCATCATCAAGCAGAGACTTGGCATCTTGCCATTTTGACCTTTTCATCTGTACTCTGGCTAAATTATAAAGAGTGTTTCCTTCACCTAGACTATTGCTAGCAACCTTGTAAAGCTGCAAAGCCTTATGATATGAGGCCTCAGCATCATTTAACTTTCCTAGTTGAAGATTTATATCTCCAAGTCCTTTATAATCATTTCCTTGGCCTAGAACATCATTGGCAAGTTTGTGAAATTCTAAGGCCTTCTGATATGAGGCCTCAGCATCATTTAACTTTCCTAGTTGAAGATTTATATCTCCAAGTCCTTTATAATCATTTCCTTGGCCTAGAACATCATTGGCAAGTTTGTGAAATTCTAAGGCCTTCTGATATGAGGCCTCAGCATCATTTAACTTTCCTAGTTGAAGATTTATATCTCCAAGTCCAAGATAATCATTTCCTTGGCCTAGAACATCATTGGCAAGTTTGTGAAATTCTAAGGCCTTCTGATATGAGGCCTCAGCATCATTTAACTTTCCTAGTTGAAGATTTATATCTCCAAGTCCAAGATAATCATTTCCTTGGCCTAGAACAGAATTGGCAAGTTTGTGAAATTCTAAGGCCTTCTGATATGAGGCCTCAGCATCATTTAACTTTCCTAGTTGAAGATTTATATCTCCAAGTCCAAAATATCCTTTTCCTTGGCCCCAAACATTATTGGCAAGTTTGTAAAATTCTAGGGCCTTGGAATATGAGGTCTCTGCCTCATTTAATTCTCTTTGAAGAAGACACATATCACCCAGATTGAAAAGAATATTGGCATGTAGAAGACCCTTATTTTCTTGGCTGCCTTCACATAACACCTCTGCCTCTTTTATTTTTTGTTTTGCTCTTTCAAGATTATCAGCATGATAATATAATCTCCCCCATGTTTTAAGACATTCAATTAATAATGGTAAATGATCACCCCTCTGTTTCAATAACTGAACAGTTTGGCTTATCAACTGGTCTGAGTGATCTCCAATGCTACTGCAAAATGATGTAAATGCACAGATGGCATTAACTAGCCTTGTTGTAATATTTCCAAAGTCTGACTTTAGAAGGCCAAACAGTATAGCTTTTGTGTTATTTACTTCTAGCACCATTTCAGCATGTTTACTAGCTTGTGCTTTACATGAATCAATAGAGGCCAGGTTGATGTAAAATTCTCCAAGAGAATTTTCATTCTTTTGATCAATTTGGATGTGATTTTTACAATAGTTTTGAATGATTGGATGGCTCTGATATCTCTCTCCCATCATGCTTATTAGACTGCACTCTGTAAGATTGCGAATCCCAGATGAAATGTCTATGTCCAAGAACATTTTCTGAAATTGTTCTATCTGCATTTTATGCATTCCATCTGGTAGCATGCTGAGAACTCCAAGCATCTTTTTGGCAGATGGATTAACACTCATCCTAACACTATCAATAGATAGCTGGATGGAGCATTCAAGATTTAAGTCCTTATTTTCCAGGTCTCTATGAATGAACCTGGTCTGCTTTTTATTCCACTCTTCCAGCAATGACTCTGCTGGAGTGGCCTGAGCAAGGTGTGCCAACAGTGTGACAGCAAGAGGAACATAGTCAACAGCCGTAATAAGTTCCTTGGCAAATTTATCAAAGCTGCCCGGAGCAATGCCCTCCCAGACTCTCTTGGCAGTACCACCATCCAGTGTGATCAATGGTGGCAAGAGGGGCATTGTCCATTGTGTCAAGGCAGGCCGCATTATGCCCCGCATCGTGATGAGCACCGTGGTGCGATGAAGTTCAGTGACTCTCGACAACAGTTCCTCAACGGAACTTTTCGTGTCCCCATCTTTATCCCATGGGGACTCAAAATTATCAAGACAAAGGATACAGTCCATTCTGTTCAATGCAGCACGTATACGGGGCCACGAGACATCCATGGCAGCATCCAAGAGACCGAGTGTCTTTGCAATCTCAACCAAAAGAGCATCGGATGAGACGACCGATTCACAGGCAACAAAGTATCTCGCTTCCCCAAAATGTTCTCGGACACGTTCATGGGTCAGCACCGCATTTGCGAGGGTCGTCTTTCCATAACCACCAGGACCAAGGATCGCGATGCGGGCGGGATGAGAGCCAGGATTGATGAGAACCATGCGGATGATTTCGGCGAGCTCGGCGTCACGTCCAAAGAATATTTGCGGAGAACGTGGCTCGCAAGGCATCGATCTACGTGAGATGAGCCTACGGTCAAAGTAGAATTAGAATTTAAAAACACGAACACGACAATATCAGATGAGGCGGCGGCACGAGATGGACCACCTTGGGTCACCTATGATCGAAGATGTCAGTCGATTGCGATTCATTGACATTGGGCCAACGCGTACCCCATGCCTATATTCTTCGGCGAGCTGCGCCAAGCGAATATCAAGAGTCAGCTCGACCTGCAGGCGAGAGGTTAGGCGAGTAAAGTGAATAGTAAACTTAATTACGAACCTGGAAAATTTGAAGCACATTCGCAAGCTTGCCGTCATATTCCTTGATCTTCTGCAGCAAGTCCATGCGAAAAAGGACCTTCTTGATGCCTCGAATATCCTTGCTCTTTTTCAGCGAAGACTTGATCTTATCCAAGTCACTGAAGCACGATGAGCCATCGATAACAGTGTCGGGAATGTAAGGCGTACGTCTCGAGGGACTGAAATATTCCACGCAGACCAGAGGGAAGATCTTTCTCTTCCA
This sequence comes from Russula brevipes, assembly GCA_022496215.1. Classification (NCBI taxonomy): domain Eukaryota; kingdom Fungi; phylum Basidiomycota; class Agaricomycetes; order Russulales; family Russulaceae; genus Russula; species Russula brevipes. The sequence continues at coordinate 130,672 of WTXF01000066.1, read as the reverse complement.
GGTTGTATGTCTTGCACTTCTCTCCGAGGGAGCCCACCACGTGAGCGATTTTCTTGAGTTTTTCCATCACAACATCCCACTCTTCTTCATACTGCTTCATCCCCTGTTAATTCGCTAGTAAGATTAAAGATTATCATGAGTTCAAATGAGCACGTACGTTGCGTATATTGAGAACTTGGAGAAGGAGGCCCGCAACAGGTGAGATCCAGGGTACATGTTTGATCAGAACACTCGCCTCTTTCAGAGCAGCGAGAGAAGTCTCAACAGCACTGATCGAGGTGTCGATGACTCCTCCGATTGGCTCGGATGAGGTGCGATTGACCTCGGTGGCGGCTGAAAGAGCGGATCGACGAGCTGGAGATAAGCGTCAAGAGCCCGCATGAGGAGTTAGTGCTTAGTGGTACTCACGAACGGGTTGGCCGACGGTAGTCGAGGATGCAGGAAGAAACCTGCGAAAAGTATTCTTGAGAGTTGACGGCTTGGTTTGCATATTTCGACGAGTTTGCGATTTGCAGTTGTAGACGTTTGGTTGAACGGCTGAGGAAGGGACACCTCGTGGGATACACGGTTTTCGGGCGCAGCTTCGGTGGCGCTAGGAAAGACCACGTGACCCTCGGGCGGGAACCTTCCTCATGCGCAACGCGTCCCGGGCGTTAGGACACAGGTTGTGTCTATGATAGTAACTTCAGTTCTTCACGGTATTTCCATAGTAAGGACATACCGTTGACAGCAAAATATAGAACGTGGTGTTCATAGAGTAGTGGCATCGGACAACTGAGTCAACTTGAAGTGGTACGCGGCGAAATGCAATGACGAGATGTGACTTCAAGGAGGCACAGCGTATAAGATGATCGCGACAGCGCGTCTCCGGATGGTCAATTGTATATACGATCGGAAATTTGGCCGTATGAAAGTTGCACTGTATCGAATGATGCATCGGTCCTCAGAATAGCCTGAGGGACGGTCGTAGCTTGAAGCTTGAAGCCCGTGGGCCGTAGCATGCACGGCCGGCCCTACACTACACCGTGGCTACGTCGACTCACTGAAGGCCGATGAACTGACGCGTCAACCCAGGTGCTTGTACTTGATTTGAGATACGTCTTTATTTACGTACGTCCGTTACTGTGCTTGGCCTAGTACTCAGCCGCTCTAGCTTAAACAAGGTATTGTACATGAAATACTGACCACACTATATTGCAGTAATTATGGGTAGATGGACAATTTGATTAGCTTTGATTTAAGATGCTTTTCATATTTTTATGTGGTCCCCTTATCAAGATATGAATATTTTGGTATAGAGGGTGCTAAATTGGGCAAGTTCAGGTAGTCAGCCACCCTGCCATTATCAGTGCTGTGAGAAGTCCCACATCAGATGACTTGTCTTTTTTTTCAATCCCAGGCCTTATAGGCCTCACCACCCACCACATCACCACCTTAGCCTTATTGGCTAGTCCCCAATGAAGCCACACTGTACCAGGATGCATCAATTACATAGTGTTGCTACAACTCATATTTTTTGGTTTTGTAGAAAATAAAATAAAATTGGGAAAATTCTGAATATATTTATATGGCTAGAATTCATAGTATGAACATGAGTTACTTAAGACCACTTTGTGATTCAACCAGTAGTTTGTGCATTATCTAACTGGTAAGGTTGAGCCATAGTGACACAACAACCACATCCCCTCCCTCTTTGCATTGTGTGGTGACATTGCCCACACCCTCAATTCTGGCCCCCTCCATGGTATCAGATGAAGACAAGCTTCATTCCTAGATAGCCAGTTTTACCCAGTATGACACCATTGTCCCAAAAGAGCTCCACAAAGACCATGTCTGTAATATGGTAATAAATGTGAAATGTGGACTTGTAGGATGTAAATAAATAGATAAAAATACAAAAATATTTAAAATCAGAGGAGGGACTACTATCTTGAGATACAAAAAAAAATGAGAGCAAAATCTGCTCTCGTTGATGCGGGAGACTCATATTGATCTCATCTGATATGAAGGGGGCTTTGAATGCCACATATCAGGAAGATGGCAGATAGAGACTTGTTGAGGGAACTATGGTGGTAGTGGACACTAGGAATGGTGGTTGAAGGTGCCAGCTATACACTGTCAAAATATGGCATGGATTTACTGAGAAATGGCAGAGATACAGCTCTCAGAACAATTGGTACCTTCAGGTTTAACAGCAAAATTCGATAAAAATCGATTTTGACGTCAATAAAACAGCTACAGTTTCTAATGGAGTTGCATCTAGGGCTCAAAAATTGGTGTGGACCTAGCCCTAGGTATGCTTTATCTATTTCTGGCTCAAGAATTTTACAATAGTTTAAATGTCCTGAGATAAAAGCCACTGACCGAGTACCTAGGGTGGCTGACTACCCGACCTAGCACAGTATCCTCCACAAAAATAAAACACCGCAAAGGCAAAAACGAAGCAGAGCGGATACACGAGACGTCCAGACGGTCAACTGCGAGAGCGAGTTCGCTCTCGAATCGATACAATAGTCCATAAACATAAACACATTGAGGTCGGTCGGTCGGGGAAATCGTCAGTATGCGAGACAGGACTTGAAAATTCCCTCCGTGCCATTCAACAACGACTTCCATTCGACGGCCTTCCTCTCGCGCGGCTCCTCTTCGCCGATCCAGCTGATTCGTACGCTGTTCGGCTCGCCGCCTACGATAAGCTCATCCAGCTGCTGTTCCAGAGATTGGTCCCCGTTTCCTTCATTCCCGTTCCCGCCGGGACCCTGTCCACTGCGCGGTCGCTCGCCGACGAAATAAACTTGTACATTCTGCGTCTCCAAAAGCGGCGCCGTGGAGGCCGCTATAGCAGAGGAGAATGCGATAGTTTCGGGAGTAGGGGCGATCGTGACTTTCCCACAGAAGCAACGGGGGAGCCACACAGAAATGTCTCCGCCGCTAGCACGTAGTTCGATATTGAACGATGGACGAGGACGATTGTTGTTTTCGGGACCATGCTGGTTTGCGTATTCGCGTTCCCCCCCCCCCTCTTTCTTCAGCGGGTATGATACGGGAAAATTAGAGTAGGCGTACCAATTTTGTATGGATAGAGCCATTAATGGTGGATAGTTCCAAGGAGGCTCGCTTCGAATCACCGCTCTCGTCCTGTATGATCCATATTTCGGCTATGATGGGTCCGTCCGTCGTTGCGAGAGAGAGGTTAGGTTCTTGTTCTGAGGTCGTGCCAGACGCAGATTGTAACAGAGGGGGGAAGGAGAGATCGAGAGCATATTGCCCACTGATAGTGGTATCCTCCTTATCTACGCGCAAGTAGTTCGTGGGGGCGATACCGAGCGTCTTGATCTCGGCCAGCAAAGACTGTCGGTCCTAAATGAATTTGGACGGAAGTTGAGTTAGAGCTCCCTCGACGACGCCGATAGTTCGAGTCCCTGAGACCCACGTATGGGGGAGGTACGTACGCCAGGATATGAATTGTCAGGGACGCCGATGACGTCCAGACCGGGGATATAGTAGAAAAACTGTACCCGGAAGTAAATAACTGAGCTCGAACAGAAGTTGTGAGAAAGATGGGTTACCTTTGCAGGCGCAACGCTGGATACCGCCATCGCAGACGATATGGTCCTCTTCGACTTGAATGAATTTACATCCTGAGACTGGGGTGTGGGGTACGACGGCGACCTTTCCTTGTGATATCGAACTGAATGGATGTGCCGTGTGCTCTGAATGGATGCGTGCTATAATAGGGAGGTTGTCACGTGAACGCACATCTGAGGTTGATGCGATGCGTGCAACTGAATCAGCCTTTCCTGCACCCTATCTTATCCATGACTTTCTTCGTGCCCACGACAGCGCCCCTGTGGCAGACGTTAATCTCATGGAATTCACAATGCGAAAACTTTCATAGCATAGCAAAGCACAGAGCCGGGACACGATGTACCTACTCAGCTGAGTGAGCACAAGTTGGTAGTTTACAACTGTACAACACGAATGAAAAGATAGACAGGTCACCGCCAAGGTTTCCGTTAGAAACCCATCAGGTCAGAATACCCGGCCACTGGTAAAAAACCTGGCTGCACCACCGCAGAAGGACGTCCAACCATCAAGTCCCATCTCTGGTAGCTCCTCTTCGCCGTCCCATCTGATGCGCGTGCTAGTGAAAGCCCCATAGACCGAAAGCTCGTCCAACGGTTCTTCAGGTGTTCCGTCCTCGTCGTCCCCGTTGTCGCTATGCCACTTCCCCCTGCGCGGTCTTTCGCCGACAAAGTATACCCGTTCGTGCTGGGTGTCGGAAATGAGCGCGCTGCATTCCTTCAGCGCGGGAGAAAGCGCGATGCGTCCATCGCCAGTTCGGACGTTGATGGGCCCCCGGAAGTAACGGGGAAGCGAGACAGAGACGTCCCCATAGTTTGCGCCGAGTTGCATATCGAGAGATGGTCGTTCATACCTGTCCCCGTCGGGGGAGGAAGGGCCGTGCTATTGTGTTTTGGTCTCGTTCTTCAAAACGAGTGATAGCATCGGGATCGAAGGACACGTACCACTTTTGCGCGGACAAAGCTGTTATCGCTGTACAAGTCTAGGGAGACTCGCTTCGACTTTCCCCTCCCATCATGGACGATCCATATCTCGGCAATGACGGGTCTATCGCTGTGTGGAGACTGAGGTTCTTGGGATCTGCGTTCAAGGTGCTACCACGAGCAGATGGTGACAGCGGCAGCAGGGAGAGGTCGAGAATGTATTGTCCTTCTATTGTGACATCCTGTTTGGACATGCGCAGGTAGTTCGTTCGGATGGCGCTGGATGCTACGCCCTCAGGTAGAGGAGACGCTGGCTCCTAGAGGACAGAAGTTAGGGACCGCTCTTGGGGCTCGATGATTCGAGAGTTGCCGTCACAGCATGCAGAGAATGAGAAGGTACCACGTACGCCGATGCAGGTCTCGGTCTCGTCACCAAAGTTTACATCCAGCGGTTCTGGTTCAGATGTTTCACCGGTCCAGGCATTCGAGGTATTTGACTCGTTGTTCAAAGTGACCATTGCTGTGATGGTGGTACAGGGGAGAGAAACGGGACACCCACGTGCAGTAACTGAAGGCGCTCGTATGATCACGATACGGCGTATCGGGACAACCATCGCATGGTACAGCCAAATGCGGCCCAGCTGTTACTGGTTGTAGCACACTCATATTCATTGGGCCTATGGACAAACGCTGCTTCAGGACGATGGGTGATGCACTCAGAACAATTGGTGCGAGCGTAATGGTTGATTTGACTGAGTTGAAGGACATATGCACGAGGTGGCATCTATTTGCCAGAGAACAGATGGGGTTGCGGAAATCGGTCACGTGGGCATCTGTTTAAATGCCATTCCTCGAACTAGCACTCGCTGGGGGGCTCCTTGAACCGCTACCATCACCCTGGAGCGGGTTTCCCACGCATCCGTGGCAAGGAAAAAACACACCACACACCCACGCCCCCCAACACACACCCTAAAAACATAACAAACGAAACCACACCAATGACTAGAGCTCAGCGAGCCCATAATAAAAGTAGACTGACCTACGCAATAGACAAGGATGGTGAGCCCACCCCAAGTAAATTGCTCGCGACCCAACCCAGCAAGCTAGAAGGCACAGAACGAGGCCCCCACAGGAAACATCCATGAAATCGTCAACGCGTCAACGCTCGTGAGGACTCCAGGCAACAAACACCCTCGAGGAGATACAATGCCCCTCCAGACGACATGCCACACCCCCCCACACACGAGCAAGGTACTGCCAAGTCACTAACCACCGTTGACAACCCGCGGGCGCGGGCCCTGACCGGCCTGACCCCCACACCGACAACCTACACCTGAGAAACCCAACTAAGCATGAAACATGATGACAACGCATACACAGGCTAACCAAAGACACCCGGGAACCACTCGAAATACCATCGAACTGGATTCCTCATAGTGAGGTTTTAGTGGGTATTAGACCATCCCAGATGCTCTGAGTCCCACACTGCCCCCCACCCATGGGGCGTGCATAAATGCATTTTTTCCTCCCTCCGGACCCCGCGTGGTCTGGCTACAACGTGCTGACTAGAGCTGATGCCATCACCTGCTACCAGCAACTGAACTCCCCCGTAGTTACATTAGCGAGCTACTGTACAAATCGGGATAAATAAAAAAGGGTTCGAGCGTTTTCAAAAAAAAAAAAAAAAAAAAAAAAAAAAAGAACTAGCACTCGCTCCCTATTCAGATTGTTCAAGACAAACGGCAGTAATCTCATACAGAAACCAATGGTCCCATGAGATATTCAAAAAAACGACTATATGCAAGTACAAAACTGGTACACAATACATTCTCAAAGTTCGACTCAAGGTGAGCACAACGTTGGAAACGTTATACGACGAAGTTATTCCCGAATGACGACAAATGCGAACAACCAACCATCAAGGGGGCTCATCAGCATACTCGCCCTGTCGTAAAAAATATCTCTGCGCCACTGCAGAAAGTCTGCCAATGACCGGGCCACATCGAAGGCAACTCCTCTTCGCCATCCCAGTTGATCCGTACGCTCGTATACCTCCCTCCGGCCGAAAGCTCGTCGAGTGGTTCATCTAGAGAGTAGCCCCTCCCATCGTTCCCGCTGTGGATGCCCCACTTCCCCTTGAACGGTCGATCGCCGACAAAGTACACCTGGACGCCCCGGACGTCCGAAAGCAGCGCCGTACATTCTTCGAGCGCGGGAGAAAACGCAACCCTTTCGTCGCCGGTGCGGATCGTGATGGGCCCGCGGAAGCAGCGCGGAAGCGAGACAGAGATGTCCCCATAGTTTGCGTGCAGCTCTATGTCGAGAGAGGGACGCGCGCGGCTGTTTCCGTCGGGGGAAGAAGGGTCATGCTGTGTGTGGCGCATTCACGATTTCCCCCGTCATTTTCAATTTTTTTTTCGGCTAGGACAAATGGGTGGTACATAAATGGGAACGTACCACTTTTGCGTGGACAAGGCCGTTGTCGCTGCGCAGGTCCAGAGAAACGCGCTTGGACTGGCCGCTTCCGTCATGAATGATCCATATTTCGGTATCGATCGGTCCGCTCGTCGTGTGGAGGGAGAGGTTCTTGGGGTCTGCGTCCGAATGGATGTCATCCGCAGAGGATGATGGCGGCGGCGGTGGCGGCAGGGAGAGGTTGAGGACGTACTGCCCTCCCACCGGGCTGCCCCACTTGGACACTCGAACATAGTTCGTCGGTGGGATGCTGCGCGTCTTTCCCCCAGGTAACGAAGAAACCAATTCCTAGATATTTGAAAGGACAGAAGTCAAAATTCGTCCGCCAGCAATGACGCGCAAACATGCTACTGTAGTACAGTGCAACGTATGTAGGGGCGGAGCTACTTACGTCGATGCAGGTCTCGGTTTCAGCACTCATATCGATCGGGTCCAGTTCGAGAGTTCCATCAATCGAGGTATTCGACTCGCTGTCCAAAGTCACCATTGATGAGACAGCAGTGCGAAGGGGTGCAAAGGGAGGTCGGGAGGGGAGAAGAGAAGACGGACGCCCACATATGACAAAGCGCTCAAAGGCCCGATAATGAATGAGGCGGATACAACCAAACAAGGACACAGCCCTTCTGATTGCATTGAGTTTGCATTGTTACAGGAATTGGAAGTATGACCGGTGCGGTGATAGTCAGCGGACGATGAACGTCCCTTTAACTCGCCCAAATCACACGGTTGCATAGGACCAGTGGGCAGGGGCCTCTTTTCTAGGCTTAGAAATGGAGGGCAGCGCCAGAAGTGGGGAGGTCGATCACGTAAATGCGTTTCTTGGTTTCCGGGAGAGCAGTGCTGGCGGTGACGTGTATTCCTTCTATTGTACCTGATCAATTCACATCTCGAGACGGAGTACATATCTATACTGATTGGCGGTCAGAAACCTCTTCCCTGGACTCGGGAAGAAAAAGACGAAGTGCGCAGATGTCGTGGAGTCGTCTCTGTCAGTATACGTAACCGATAGTCGAGCCAACTTGAGCTGTTTACTTTGTTGCTGCCCCTTCCCCCGTTGTTGGCTTGGCAAGGCACATACGTTCTCGATCACGTGGGGTGCTGAGTCGTTGATAATCTGGCCTGATCAATCAGCTTGCAGAGCGTTGCTGAGGCATCGTGCACATGACATTATTGAGGCTATCGCTATCAATCACAAAGCTGCACAGCCCTTCGCTACTCCATATATTTCTCGTCCCACCGTCCTCCATAGGCCAACCCACTTCAAATCAGCGATCATTCGAAAGATGTCTGACACCAGCAAGGTCAAGTCCGACGACGAATGGCGGGCGATCCTCACCCCAGAGCAGGTGTGTCCGTCATGGCATTACTGTCACATTGCGCTCCGCCTTATGCCGGCGCACAGTTCAGGGTCATCCGACTGAAGGGAACCGAGCGAGCCGGAACGGGGGAGTACGAACATAACAAAGCGGCCGGGATCTATTCATGCGCGGGTTGCCACACACCGCTATACAAGAGCAGCACCAAGTTCGACAGCGGATGCGGATGGCCTGCCTTCTTCGATGGTCAGTTCCTCTCTGCGATTCCCTGGTGTGCCTCGCCGTGTTTGACCTCTACTGTGTCACCAGCCATCCCGGGCGCCGTATCCCGCCATTCTGACCGTTCGTTCGGCATGGAACGTATCGAGGTCACTTGCACTGCCTGTGGGGGCCACCTCGGGCATGTGTTCAAGGGGAGGGTTACAAAACGCCAAGTGGGCATCCTTTGCATCTTTTCTTGCGATTGGGCGAGACACTGACCCGGTAATGTTTTTTGTGCAGCCAACGAACGCCACTGCGTGAATTCGGTCTCCCTGAACTTCGCTGAGGGTGATGGACAAGGTGGGGGCTCCTGAGATGAGGCGCGGCCTGGCTTGCTAGGTCACATACTGAGAAGCATTGGCTTAGGATGAGCAGGATGTTGTGTGGTTGCGTCGATTCGTCGTTCGCTTTTCGTTCGCCTTTCTGTATGTACACGTGATCTCGGCTGCATCGGGCCGTCCAGCCGATCTGCCACGAAATTTCGAGTGTGAGTACGAGTCGAATAGACGAGTCGGCCAACCAGTGATGCTCCCCCGTCACCTTCGCCGTACCATCTCTCCCCCGACTGCCTTCCGCCTACTTGAAACTCCGTACCGTCCACATGCGCCGCTTACCGCTCTGCGCTACCGCCCTGCCGCAGCGTCCGTGGCGCCTTTCCACTCCACCTCCCGTCGCAGCGACGAGCTGCCCAAATCGCCTTTCCAGACCTTCGTGGATGTCCTGCGAGACGAGCTGCGGAAAAACAGGGAGCTGCAGGAGAACGTGAAGCAACTCCAGGGTGACGTGGACAAGCTTCAAGACTCGGAGGCGATGCGAAAGGCCAGATCCGCATACGAGCGCGCCAGGGTGGGTCTGCCGTCCATCCCCCTTGCTTTGGATTTTTTTTTTCTTTCACCGGAAGTGCTGACTGGGTGGGCGGTGTCTACTCTGTCATGTAGCTCACCTCGAGCATCAAAGAGAACCCGCGGCTCCGCGCTGCCGCCGAGGAACTCAAAAAGGGCGGCGTCAAGGTGGGTGACGCGGTCTCCGAAGCACTCAGGACGATGGAGGAGAGCGAAGTTGCTCGTGCCGTACGTGTTCCAGGCCATTCCGTCCGGATTTCGACACCAGCGTTCGAATGTTTTCTTTTCTTTCCTTTCTTTCCTGGTAGATCTCTAGGGCCACTGCTGCCGTCTCGTCGACGATCGCCTCCACGACCGAGCCCATTCGTAACACCGCGGCGTACAAGACCCTCGCGGAGACGGTCATCGATGCGCTCGACGACTCTGGCACCGCGAAGCATGCCGGTTTCGAGGAGAAGGACGCGCGGAGAGCACGGCGGCAGCTGCGACTCGCCAAGGCGGGCAAAGAGGGTCGCATCAAGGCGCGCGTCGTCGCCGACCCCGAGTGCGTCTCCTTTCTTTCCTTCCTTCCTCTCCCTTTTTGGTCCCTTTACTTACCAACACGACTCGCTCGCACGTTCGCAGAGCGGGCGAAGCCTTAGTCCTGCACGCCTCCTCCCCGCGCCAAGAGCGCTGGCAGCAGCTCAAGGAGACGAACCCGATCCTGCGCAAGGTCGCCTCGCTGCACGACGCGTACCAGGAATCGGAGAACCCGGTCGTGTCGTCGCTCCGCTCGGTCACGTCCACCGTCGCGTCGTGGTTCGACGAGAACGAGACGGCGCGCGTGCTGCGGAGCATGAAGCTGCTCGACCCGAGTTTCTCGATGGAGGCGTTCGAGCGCGAGCTGCGCGAGTACATCGTGCCCGAGGTCGTCGACGCCTACCTGAGCGCGGACAACGACGCGCTGAAATCGTGGTGCTCCGAAGCGGTTCGTCCCCCTCCTCCCTCTCCCGTCACTCACCAACTCTCACGCCTTTTTTTTTTCTTTTCAAAAAGACTTACAACGTGCTTTGGGCGACGATGGAGCAGTACCTCCGGCAGGGGCTCGTGCCGGACTCCAAGGTACTCGACATTCGCCAGGTGGACGTGAGCACGGGCCGTTTCCTGGAGGACAACACGCCCGTGTTCGTGATCACGTTCACGACGCAGGAGGTCCTCCTCTTCCGCGACCGCAAGACGCGCGACGTCGTCGTCGGCGCCGAGAACCGCGTGGAGCAGTGCAATTATGCGGCCGTCGTCACGCGCGTGGAGGAGGAGCTCGAGAACGAGCTCACAGGAGGCTGGAAGGTCATCGAGGTCAGCTTCTTTTTTTATAATTTTCTTTTTCGTATGCTCGTAGGGGGATTTGAACTAATAACGGATCTAGATGGCGCGTCGGTCGGGGCGTGCATATTTATAACTTGGCCTATTCGCCTATTTCACTTGGACCCATTGCGGACACCGCCACCGCCACCGCCACCATGGTTCGCCTCAAAAAAAACTATCATTGTCTTCGCATCACACCTTGTTTTATTGCAAGCACGCATGACACACCCTGGCCACTCTCATCGCATCATCGCAACCACCACCACTCGGGAGATAAATATACGCATATATTAATCTGTCGGTAATATCGTAGTAGACCTTGCGGAACGCTAGATTTTTTTCGCGATCTGGTGCCGACCTACATATGACACCGTCACATCGAGTGAGCCATGAAAAGAAAGCAGTGAATGAACAATAATGAGAATCTCGTAGACCGGTGGAAGAGAGAATATGGCCATGTGTCCAAAGCTAGTTGCGAATGTGTATTATACAGAAATTTAGGTCGGGGGCAGCTCCCCAAGTCGATGAACAGACCTAAGAGGCCTTGAGCTTCGAACGGCGCTCCTCGATGTCCTGACGCGTCATGCGGGTTCCGAGGATGACGTCCCAGTGGATAAACCAAGGCTGGGAAAAGTTGGACTTGATGCCGATGATCTGGTGGTGTATGTCGTGGTAGTCAGCCTTGTTGCCGCTGAACATCTGGAGCGGGTCGAACGGGAGGCGGTACCCGCAGTGGTCATCGACGGTCTTGCAGGTGGAGAGGATGAAAAAGAACGCCGCCTGGCGGACCGAGAGGTGCGCGAAGGCCTCGGAGAGCACCGCGCCGAGAGAGTCGAGCAGGAAGCCCTCGAGCGGGTGGTTGTAGAGCGCGCCGTAGGCATAGGGCACGTACAGCCTGTGGTGGACCGAGTGGATGTGCTTGTAGAGGAACTGGTTGATGTGCATCGCGCGGTGGAGGAAGTACTGCCATGTATCGAATACCACCCTGTATTTTTTTTTTCATCAAAAGTTTTTAGTTTAGGTTGGGATGCGACAGAAAAAGACAAAGGAAAGACAAAGGGGTGAAGATTGGGAGAGAGATTTTTTTTGGACGTACATGGCGACAAGTATCTGTGCGGCAGGGATGAACCACCAGTAGAGGAAGTACGCGAGCCGCGCGAGGGCGGCGGCGTCGGCGAATGTGCCGAGGGGTGACGCGAGGGCGCGGGCGATTCCGCGCATCCCGGCGGCGTGGTCCACGCGCTCAGGGGCCTCGGAGACCCAGAGGACGGCGAGGGCAGTCTGGAGGGTCTGCTGGACGAGGACGGCGCGGAGGACCTCGGCGCGTGACGCGCGGTTGCGCGCGGCGACCTCGGCCGAGTCGTGTATGCGGAAAGGCGCGAGCCAGCGCCAGGCGGCGCCGGCGGTGTCGAGGAGGTGGAAGAGGCCTGCGGCGAGCCAGTAGGCGGGGAGCGGGGCGAGTGCGGCGAAGAGGGGGTCCGAGAGGGGTGGGAGGAGGGCAGGCGCGGGGGAGTAGTAGGAGGGGTGGGCGTGGAAGATGGGGTGGTCTGTGAGGTTGTGACTCGACGACATGAGTTGGTGGTGTGAGTGAGGGAGAGGAAGACGCGGAGAAGTACAGTAGAAGAGCTCATCACATGATGACCGGCCGGAACGACGTCACTACTGCGGTCCAGCGAGCTCGAGCTTGGAGCTTGAGCCTAGTCTACTGAAAGCGCTACGATGGCCCGTTGGATCCCTCTCGAAAGCAATCCAGAGGTACGTCAAAACTATCTAATTCGCAGATCCGATATTATATATAGTGGTTTAGCTTTTCAACGAGGTCTGTAATTTTAGCCCCCATCGATAACGACTTCGCTTGTGCATTCGCTCAAATATCTCACTCAGTGGGCACACAGTGCCGGCCTTGTAAAAGCTGATGCTGAATTCCAAGATATTTACGGCCTCGATGATGATGTACGTGAGGCTTTTTCGGCAGCTATGTCTGTATGTCACTCATCGGGTCATTAGCTTCTGAACCTCGTACCCAAGCCAGTCAAGGCCGTCATCTTACTTTTCCCCATACGCGGCAAACTCGAGGAGCTCAGGCAAGAAGAAGAGAAAAACCTGAAGGAAGCCGGTCAAGTGCCCATCGATCCTACAGTGTTCTGGATCAAGCAGACCGTGCGCCTCCCCTGTATTGTCTCCTTCGATTGACAGTGATCTTCGCGGGGTTAGATCAGCAACGCATGCGGCACAATGGGCCTGTTACATGCCCTGATAAACGTAAGATTGGTTTGATATCTGTTTGATATCTATTTCATGTTTGTTGAATTGCCACTGTAGGCGGAGGTCGTGTTCGAGCCCAGAAGCCCAATCGCCCAATTCATCGACGCCTGCGCAGGCAAGCCCATAACTTTTCTATTTCAAATTCGGCGCCCTTCACACACGTTGGCTTTTTACAGAAAAGACGCCCCTGGAGCGCGCACAGTTCCTCGAGTCCACAGATATCTTTACAAATATCCATGCTGGCGTCGCGGCCGGAGGCCAGACCGCCGTCCCGGATGACTTGGACACGGATCTCCACTTTACGTGTTTCGTGCAAGCCCCCGAAGCGTCTGCGCGCGAGGCGGAAATCGCGACGGGCAGCCGCCGTCTCATCGAACTCGATGGAGGCCGTGCGGGGCCCGTCGATCGCGGCGAGTCGACGGACCTGCTAAAGGTGCGTGCCTGGCTGCCCAAAGTGTTTCTTCGCTCGATGAGATTGAGGGGACTTTTGTGTCTTTCCCAGGACGTGGCGAAGTATGTGAGAGAGCAGATTGTCCCCAAGGCACCGAGCTTGGAATTTAGCATGATTGCGCTAGCCGGTGGATTTCCTGAGGATGGAGGTGTGCCGGCGGATGCGTATGAATATGTTGCTGTAGATGTATGAGTGTTGCCCGCGGATGTAATCTCGACAGCCAGCACACGTGGCAACTTAACGAGTCGACACTCTGCGTCCGCCGCGGCGACGCCGGGTCTGCGACTCGATTCGATCCCTTTGCTTTATCCTTTTGATATAAGTCGCCTTCCTGGGGTCAATGTACCCTTCTTTCCTTGAGCTTGCATGACCATCACTTATCGCTGCCGGCTCTGAGCCTCTGCCACGAGTCCAGCACGAAACCACTGGCACTGGCACGCTATGTGGACTCGGAAAGTATCTGAGGAGTTCTGCCTATTCTCTGGAAGGTCCCCTTTGCCAAATCAATTGGCTAGAAATCGATCCACTCTTGGCGAACGTGATCTTGGCGATATGGTGAACGGTGTGACAGACCCAAACAGGTGGCCGTCCCCTGGTGCAACCAATGGGTGCAACGATTCAAATTTCCGACAAAGCACGGAACAAAAGTCCCGGGACTCGGAGGCATCGGCCGGATCGCGGATAACGTGGCGTGCTCCAGCATGAGATAGCTACTTTACTTAGCTTACTACTAGTACTGTCGGTCAGCGCGGTCAGCCTTCACTAGACCTCATAGCCTCTATACTGAGCTCTTCGGAGGATGCGCGGTAACTTGAACCTTCCGTCCCCACATACCATCACGCAGCACAGTGTGCTGCATCACCTCGCGGATCACGGAGTCCAGCTGTTTACTTTAAGATATGCTAGGAGCCACCCAAATGTCGATCTGCACGCCCATGACTACTAGTAGAGGGCCCTCAAAGATTACGAGAGCCGAGGTGTCGATCGTTGTAACGGGATGTTGAGGGCCCTTGACTGTGCTCTAAAAATACGGCGTTTCGCTCGGGCGTACCTGCCTCATGTACGTTACATGTCCGGCTTCCAACACTGGCTGCCCATTCTCAAATACGATCTTCGACTACCGTGCTCGGGCCAAGCCTGGCAACGCTCTCGACTAACTGCATAACCTCCCCCAGCGTAAAAAACCGAGGGATGTAGCGCGTTGTGGGCGCGATATAAGGAGCTCGGAAGTAAGGCCAAGAGGATATGAGATCGACGAGAGTCTGAGAGTACGAGAGAGTAAGGAGCACCTTGAGGGCATACGAGACATTTCAAGAACATCAGGATAGTCCATTACATGCAGTAACCGTTAGCTTACATACAGAGTTGATGAAGTGAAAGGAAAATCATAAGAATCGAAAAAAAAGCTAGCAACCAGTACGCGATCGAAGTGAGACGAAGGGACGAAAGGTGTGAGATGTCTTAGTACGATCAAGCTCAGCACTTAGACTCCTGCATGCTCAAGATTAGCACATATAGGGGTGGGCAATATGACTAGGTTAAAAGCACCTGGCTACTCCGTGCAGGCCTTGCTGGGTATGGTATCTCGCACTGCATCAAGAATGCCTGTATGGTTGTGTAGTTGAGTAACAAAACCGCAGTGTAGGTATCATTACGCCCTACCTTGCTCAGATCCGTGCTCCAGCAATAACTGGACGACATTGACATGTCCTTTCTCTGACGCTTCCTGGGACGGAGTGCGACCCCTGTCATTCCGCGTACTGACACTCGCGTTGTACTCGATTAATAACTGGACAATCCCAAGGCATCCTGCTCGCGATGCCAGATGCAATGGCGTCTGGTTTCCGTCGTCCTGCGAATTTGTGTCTGCACCATGCTCGAGGAGGACCTGAACAACTTCTATATGTCCCTGTTGTGACGCACCATGCAGGGGTGTCCAGTTGCTGTGGTCTCGGGTGTTCACGTCCGCGCCGTGCTCGAGAAGCACTCGAAGCACTCCAAGATATCCTCCATGCGAAGGCAACTGCAGTGGGGTCCAGCCCCCGAGATCCAAGGCATTCGCACTTGCACCGTGCTCAAGCAGGAGCTGAACCACTTCCACATGATGATGGTACGATGCCTCATGCAGTGGAGTCCACTTGCAATGGTCTCGAGCATTTACGTCTATTCCATGGCCGAGAAGGACACGGACAACTTCTAGATGGCCGTGTTGCGACGCCCGGTGCAATGGAGTGCAGTTATCATTGTCCCGTGCGTCCGCATCTGCCCCCCTTGCAATAAGGGCGGACACAATACTTAAGTAGCCATATTGGGATGCGCAGTGTAATGGAGTCTGGCCGTCCTTGTCCTGTGCTGTCGGATCTGCTCCCCGCGCGAGAAGTATCTGAGTGGTTTTCACATTTCCCCTCTGCGACGCAAAGTGTAATGGATTGCGCCCATTCTTGTCCTGGGCCGTCGCATCCGCACCAAATTTCAGAAGGACCCGTGTTGTGACCGACGATGCCCTCGAATATAGTCCCTGCACCGCTGCATGTAATGGTGTCGACCTGTCCTCAAAGCCCAGAGTATTCACTTCGTGTCTGTGCTCAGTGACAAGGAACTCTATAATCCTGTGTAGGCCATAAAGAGCGGCATAATGCAAACACGTTCCATCAGGTTGTGGTGGCCTTTCGGTTTGCTGTCGTGGGATCCAGCTGGGGTGTTTTGGATTATGTATCCAGAGCCAGATCGCGAGATGTGGTTTCCTCGGGTCAAACAGCTGCTTCAGCCCAGCTTCCACTCTTTGCGACACATCCTCCAACTGGACATGGTCAATCCAGTGCTTCGCAGCATATTTGGCAAGAGGAAACGTCTCCAAGTTGTCACGGTTGATATTTTCATCCAGGTGTAGCAGAATCCCCAGACACGCTTGTGCTGCAATAGTATGAGCGCCTGTGATGGAAACATGGTAACGCCGGGACATAATGTCGCTGCCTTCGGCCAAGCGGGCAGACATCAGGTACTGCTTCACCGAGAAGTGCGAGAACTGAATGACCTCGGAACCGTCTACATTGACGACCGAAAGTAAGCTAGGGCATGTCGACAACACCCCATGTTTTGGATCTGCTAGGCGGAAACTCTCGTAAAATTCCGGAATTGGTCCTGTGTCGAAATCAAATGCGAGAAACTCCGCGAGTTCCTTGATATGGAGTGGGCGGCAAGCTACTGCGACACATTGCAACAGGCGGTGGGCATATTCCCAGTTGGCCTCGCTGATCTCGAGCAGCATGCGCTCATATGTGTCGTCGAGTGTCGTCGGTAATTCAGCAAGGGCACGTTCAACACGGACAGGGAGGCAACGGCTCAAGAAGTGCAATTGGCAAAATACCCAACGGAACCTACGACCACGTATCAGCGGGCATCGATAACCATCATCATTCCGCGGCTCACATCCCGTTAGCTTTTTGTGAGAGCTCATCTATGACCCATTTCTTGCATTCTGCTCTCCACATTTGCATATTCGGATCCGAGTGAACAACCGACGTGATGTAATCGAGAATGTCCTGCTCTTGTCCCTCTTCGTCATGAAGCGAAATCGAACGGAACTCCAAATGGTCAAGGACCACCTTGATGTCGACTTCAGGCCGACTGGTTAAACATATCCGCAGATTTCGAAGCCTTAGGTTAGCAAGATACTCCACAAGCTTCAGGACATTTCCACGGGGCGAGGATATGTAAGAGGAATTGGGGCACTGGTCGAGGGCGTCAATAACCAGGTAAACTGGTGCTTGCCCTTGGGAACGGAGCATGTCTTCGAGACATCGCGCAAGGTCGCTGTCACTGGGACTTTGAGAGCCATCACCGTGTGTCGAATAAAGACGGAAAAGGATGTCGGAGTATGTGGCGGACTGATCGCAAAGCTGGAAGAGTAACGACGACAGTAACCCGCGGCGGTGCTTCTTTTCGTCGTCCCGAAGGTCAAAATAATAAAATCCTAGTGAAGCCAATCCAGACTCGCGCATGTCGTTGATCTCTTTGATGATCGATGAACTTGCCAGTGCAGTATATGAGGTCCAAGAACAAAATCATTGGAAAATCGACCTACCACAGCACGCTTTTTCCGGCTCCCGCTATGAGATCGAGGTTACCAATGACATCGAAAGTTCAAGAGAAAGCAGTACACACGCATTCCATGAATCCAAAGAAGAGGATCAGACGATGATTTCCATGCTGCGAATGTGTCGCCCTGGATGAACCATCGCGCCGTTCCGTCGTGATGAGCTTCACATCCAATGTTATAATTTATCCACGGATCTGGTGGAGAGAGCCAACGTTGGACATCCCGTCGCAGCTGCCCGCCTGTCAGATAATATCAGCATTCATAGTCACCAAACGTCAATAAGAAGAAACGGACGTTTTGACTCGTTCATGTTATTCACAACTTGCTGCATCACCACTAACAACCCAGTCAGGTCCGCACCACGCGTCTCGTCAGAAAATATGCGGACCTAGAGCTTTCTGGATGTCATATGTCGATGATTCTCGATCTAACCAGATAGATGTTCGGTGGAGAGCACGTGGCAAACAAAGTAGGACTCGCTCACCGCTCATGACCGCGCTCAAATTCCTGGCAAGCCCATGGACAACCTCGAGTGTCTGGGCTGCAGCCGCACGAGACTCTTTAGCGGTCAGCCGGTCTAGTCTCTGAAGCGCCATCTCGAGGTCGTTCTCCCCGGAAAGCTTCTTTACAAATTTCTCTGTGCCCCATTGAGTCGAGTCACGATGTATATGTAACGATGGACTCACTCAGTCGCCCCTGCTTGACTTGGTTCGTCGCCACGGTAAGTGTAGAGAACAACTGAACTAATATCTTGATGATCATTTCCGCCATGATTGGCGTAGGACTGATCTCCGTATAGATTTTGAGTCGCTCGACAAAATTGCAGATCGATTCAAATAGGTCGATGAGGGCGTCATAGCTCGCATTGATATCTTGAACAACCTACACAAGTTGAATGTCACAAGGACTTGCCATAGAAACTGTGGAGCTACGCACGGAGAGGAGAATTCCTATACTACTATATATCATTTGCACAAACGAGACCCGCTGGAGAAGAAGCATCAGAGACAAGTAATGTAGGACCCGTCAACCTTTCCGACGTACAAAACCGACAGCCCCGCCAACAGTCACAATGCCGGAAAGCATGTGAAGTCCTTCGACAGTCTGACTCAGCACTGTCAAGAGCTTACGGTCATTTCCTCGGAATTGGTGGAAATTGCGAGCTTGTTCGTAAAGAAGGTGGATGATAGACCAAACAGAGTCGCAGCGCTCGAGTTGGGCGACGAGTGGGTGTCGTTCGAGATCTATCCCTGTTTCTTTTTTGTACTCCTCCAAAGCGGACTGAAAGAGCATAGACAGTCCAGAGACGGCAGCCATGTATACAAGTGTTTATATGGGGAAAGAGGGTGGATGAGATCGCTGGAGCACAAATTGTGGTGGAAGGGGAGGTAATTAAGGGTGAGGCATGTACACCGCCTACACCGACATCGATTGCCGCCCAAACCAAACAGAGACATCGCAAGTGACACCGCCCGCAGACAGGCAGTAGGTCAGGGTAAGGACAGATGCGAATGATGGAGGCACTGCAGGCGTAGTTGTGGATTTAACTTGTTTCGCTGAGGCTCGGCTCAGCCCTGAGCCAAACCGAGCCGTGCCCACTGACCGGTACTGACCGTACTGACCCTGCGTTTCCCTTCTCCCATTCCTTTTTCCAACCTGTTTGTCAGTCCTTTATCTCAACAATGGAATTCCGTACAGGGGTTTGAGCGGCCACGATCGGCCGGCGCATGTCCAGGCCGGCGCAACCGCGCAGGTTGCCCCGGTGATCTCACGCAACTCTTCCAACCCCGCCCTGCCCTATGGCCCACTACACTCCTTCCCACTGGCCGTACCGTCCCCGCTTCTTAGCCCTGCCCCGCTGTATCCGACCAAGTCATTCCTACACTGTCACTGGTCCATTGGCATGCCCCAAACACCGTCGCGCCTTCCCCTGCCACCTCTGCAGATGATCGAGCATCATCGCATTGGACGTCACGCGGATACTTCTCATTCCCCTTGTACAATGTACAACTTCCCCGTCTCGGTCCTCGACACCTTCCATCACCCAGCCGTTTGCCACGTATTACATTCGGACCGTGAACACCGCTTCGCAACAAGGGAGCTCCACGGGTTGACGACGCCCACGGGCGCGTAAATTATATCTCCTGCCTGAGTTTCGCCAGGTTCCCAAGAGGAGGAGCTGGCGCTAGCGGGGCACGCTTACGACTCCGCGATATCCAGTCCCGCGGGTATAAAAACTTGGGTCCCCAGGCTTCTGTCCGCCAGAGGGCTTTCCAGCAGATGAGAAACACCTCACTCTCACCGCGTTTGACGAGTATTTGTATTTACACGCAGTGCCGACCGGCGCCACGTCTCTTTCCCACCGACCTGTGACGGCCAGTGGACCCGCCTTTCAGTACTACGATTCTGTTCTGGGGCCTACGCACGGACTGCGGGCCTGTACTTGACGGTACGGGCCGCTTGGTGCGCCGCGTCTATGCGTCTGGGTTGGCCGCGACGGGTGCGCGCAGCGTGCTGGCGGCGACGATGATCGACACGTACACTGCCACGGACGCTATCCTAACCCTAACGGACCATTTCGGTGGCGGGTCCGACCTTGAGGTGGTGCCTGTTCAGCATTGGGTGTACTCGGAGGACGTACTTTCTGTCGAGGACGAAAGTGCTGAGGTCGCGCGCACCGTGGAGGACAGACGTGTATTGCAAGATGAGTGGTGGAAGAAGGTCGGGTGGTCATTGTCTGCTGAACACCAGGACACAACTTTCCTGGGTCACTTGATCCATCAGCGGTTCTTCATTCTGTATTCTACCATAGTGCAGGACTAGATTAGTGACGATTGGAAACCTAATTCGTATGCTCTGAGATAGAGGTATGAGGGCTACAAAAAGGTCCGGTCTCACCTCACAGACTTGGCCGTTTACTGTATGACCCTTGAAATCACTGACTACACGCCAAGGCGACTTTGTGATCGCCATTCCGGAATTCAATCGAGTATCTGGTAATGGGTTATTTGAAGTATGGTTTAAAAGGGGTTCAACGCGCGCTCAACTGTAGATTGCAAAACCATAAGTTATTTACCGAGACATTAGGAGGAATGCAGTCGCGTCATTTACCCAAAAGGGACGAAAATCGAAAAAGTGACACGATTTTGGCATATCACTCCATTGTAACCGTCCGTCCCTCGTCTCCTTCCTCTTCAAAATACCAACAACACACGGTAAAGAGAGAGAGCTGGATATTAGATGGCTTCAAGTACCGTGCCCAGCTCGTCGTACGACGTCGTCATCGTCGGCGCAGGCATCGCAGGCTCAGCTTTCGCTCACGCTCTCTCTACCGCAGCGTCCACATCCCGCGCCGCCCCCCTCCGCATCGCACTCCTCGAGCGCTCCCTCGCCGAGCCCGACCGCATCGTCGGCGAGCTTCTTCAACCCGGCGGCGTCGCGGCGCTGCGCTCCCTCGGCCTCGGCGCGTGCCTCGACGGCATAGACGCCGTCCCCGTACACGGCTACGCAGTCCTCGACGCCGGTCAGACCGTGCACATCCCCTACCCCTCCGCCGCAGAGGGCCGCTCGTTCCACCACGGCCGTTTTGTGCAGAATCTCCGCGCGCACGCCCGCGCTGCGCCCGGCGTCGACCTCCTCGAGGCGACCGTGACCGACCTGATCGAGTGCCCGCTGACGCACAGGGTGCTCGGCGTGCGCGCGCGCAGAGACGGCGCAGAGCACAAGGAGTCAATTTGTGCCGACCTGGTCGTCGTCGCCGACGGCTGCTTCTCGAACTTTCGCACCGCGGTCATGAGTGGCGGCGCGCTCAGCAAGCGCGCTGTGGTGCGCGGCAATTTTGTTGGGGCCATACTGGAAGACGTCACCCTTCCGATTCCCCAACATGGCACGGTGGCACTGGTCAAGGGTCATGGCCCAGTGCTGTTATACCAGATCGGGGAGCATGAGACCCGCATCCTCATCGACGTGAAGAACCCGCTCCCGTCTGATCTCAAGGTGAGCAATCGCCCCGTTTTGTTCTCCCCCGGAGCATGCGCGCGCGTGCGTCGCTAGATATTTAAACAAACTCCTTCCTCCCGTGTAGAATCATATCCTCACCAACATCGTCCCACAACTTCCCGCGTCGCTCCATGTCCCCATCCACACGGCGCTATCGAAAGACCGTCTGCGCCGCATGCCCAACTCGTTTCTCCCCCCCATCGAGCAGGGCGGCCCACAATGCAAGGAGGGCGTCATCCTCCTCGGCGACGCGTGGAACATGCGCCACCCGCTCACCGGCGGCGGTATGACCGTCGCCCTCTCGGACGTCGTGCTCCTCGCGCCAATGATCGCCGCCGAGCCCGACCTTGCCGACTGGCACGCACTCACAGACGTACTCCACCGGTGGCATTGGGCGCGCAAGCCGCTTGCCGCGACGATCAACATCTTGAGCGTCGCGCTGTATGACCTCTTTAGTGCCGATGGTGCGTTCACATGTCACCCCGTTCTCACCCCACCCCAGCACTGACGCTTGCCGTCTTCCGTGCGGGACGCAGACAAGTACCTCGCCGCTCTGCGGACTGGGTGCTTCAAGTATTTTGAACGCGGTGGCGAATGCGTCCGGGGCCCGGTATCTTTACTTTCAGGGTGAGTCCCCCCGCCCCTCCTTGTCAGGCTAAGATTGTTTGTACCTTGATGACGATCCAAAAACCAGTCTCACACCAGATCCCGTCTTGCTCTTCAACCATTTCTTCTCCGTGGCGCTATACTCTGCCTGGGTTCTCTTCGCACATCCACGATACGTGTGCGTCACCGGAAGCGAGAAACCCAAGCTCGTACGGCCCACGCTAGCGGAGTACCCCATGCTGTGCGTCACCGCCTTGCGGACCGTGAGTACTTGATTCGGACCGTCGTCGTCATCCCTGACTTTTGTATTATTTTTTCTCTTTTTCTGTGGGCAGTTTTGGACTGCGATTGTGGTCTTTGCACCCTTGCTGTGGACAGAGATTCGCTGGTGGTAGCATCAAGACGCTGAACTGGTTACCTTAACATATAATGTTGTATTCGCTCATTAGGCGGACGGGAGCAGCAGTGTGTCATACTTTAATACCCCCCGCAATTTACAGTAGACCAATTTTGAAGAATGCAGCCATTTCCGGTCCCAGCTCGCCTCCGGTCATTTTCTTGGCGGGATTCTTGTGAGCCGCCGAGGAGCTCGCATCGTTAAACTGAAGATGAAAATATCATGCTACAATTGGTCACTGCTAGGGAAGCCCGACGGCAAAGATCGCGATCGACTAAGGTAGGATTACTCCTGTACCGGCTCTTCTGGAGGCGGACCCTGCTCCTGCTGGCGCTCCTTTCGCGTCGCCTGAACGACGTCATCTACACGCAATAAGACACGCGCGGCCTGTAAGAGCAACGCAGACGACGTAAATGATCGATTCAGGGCCAAACATGACAAGAGCAGCAAAGGGTTGCATACCTCGATGGCGGTTTTGAAGGTTTGGATCTATCCATTAGAAGAATACGGGAGGACGCGACGACGTCAGCAATGTTCGCAACTTTATGTGCGGCGGCGTGGAAAAAGGGAACGAACAAACCTTGACGCTAGCAGATTCGTACAACTTGTACGTTTTCATGTCCACGATGTCGCCCGTCTCGCCGTCGATACCCCACGAGTGCTCTCCATTCGCATGTTTCGCCTGTTTTTTTTTGGTGTGAAAAGATAGCGTCAAAAAACGAACAAACAAACGAAACAAGACGAGGGCGGAAAAACACTGGGAAAGAGAAAAAAGAAAAAAAAAAAAGCGGAGGCACGCACGCGGAGAGCCGTGAGGGCGCGGATGGCGTTCCCGCCGGCGTTCTGCACGAGCGTGCGCGGGATGACCTCGAGGGCGTCCGCGACGGCGCGGAAGGGCCCCGCCTCGACGCCCGTCACGGCGCGCGCGCGCGCGTGCAGGCCGACCGAGATGGCCATCTCGACGGCGCCGCCGCCGGGCACGAGCGTCGGGTTGAAGACGACGTTGCGCGCGACGGACATCGCGTCGGCCAGATTGCGGTCGATCTCGTTCAGGATGTCCTTGGATGGCCCGCGGAGGAGGATGGTGCACGCTTTGGGGGTCGTGCATTCGGTCAGGAAGGTGAAGTATCTGTTTGGGGAAAATGCGAAGAAGTGGTGGGTTCGTGTGTGATCAGGGGGGCGAAGAAAATGGATTCACTCGTCGCCCATCTTTTCAATGTTGAATAGCCCACAGCGTGTTCCGATGTCCGATTCTCGTAGATCTTCTACTCGATTCACGATAGTGGCACCTACGGCTCGCGCGATGCGGTTGTTGTCTGACTTGCGTACGCGTCGGAGCGCAGAGACGTTCGCCTTGGCGAAGAAGTACTGCGCATAATCTGCTCGACGATGAGAGAGAGAGAGAGAGAGAGAAGTGCTCAGCATCGCGTTCGACTGCTCCCCTGCAGAAGCAGACGGACGGACCTGAGATGCCCTTTTCCGTGACCACGAGATCCGGTTTGAACTCGAGGATGCGGTCGACCATCGCCTTGACCTGCTCCTCCTCGATCTGGTTGATGCGCGCAAAGTCTGCCTCCTTCGATATCTCGATGTTCGTCTGGCTCTCGCCCTTCTTGTACTCGAGGGGACAGTCGAGGAGCACGATGCGCGGCTGGTGTATGCGGCGGCGCATCTGCGGGTGCACGATGTCCTTGTTCAGCATGACGCCCGACAGCACGCGGCTGTCCTCGATCTCGCCGCCCGGGACCTTCTCCACGCGGGCGTAGCGCTTGATGTCGACCGTGCGCACGCCGCCCGGGTCGTCCGCCGCGACGGTGTGGACGGCGTCGAGCGCGAGGCGGCACATCAGGTCCGTCCAGCGGACGACGAACTTGGTCCCGATCGAGGTCTTGATGAGCGCGAGCATCTGCGCGTCGTCGCTCGTGTCGATCGGGACGGAGATGCGGGAGACGATCTCGAGCGCGGTTTGGAGCGCCTTGTTGTACGCGGAGATGATGACGACCGGGTGGATGTCGCGCTCGAGCTGCGAGAGGGACTGGGCGAGGATCTCGCCCGCTTGATATGCGAATGCGTGCGCGCGGAAGAGGAGAGACGTCGTCATCTCGGAGCTTAGGGATGGATGAGAGCGCACGGCGTACCCAAGACGATCACGCTGGTCGTGCCATCTCCACACTCCTCGTCCTGTGTCCGGCTGAGCTCAATCATATTCTTGCCGCCGGATGAGCGACGTCGATCTCGCGAAGGATCGCATTTCCGTCATTTGTAGGCTGAAGAGCGGGAAAATTTAGGCGATTCCCTAGCAAAAGTTCGAGGGGGCAGCACCACATGATGCCTCCCATGGGATCGAGAATCATCTTTAGCATGGATTTGGGACCTAGACATGTTCGGATGACATCGGCGACGGTCTGATACGATGCGGGTTCAGTGTCCCCGTATGAATGAGTATTTGAGAACGTACTTTTGCGGCGGTGATGTTTGAGATCTGTGCTTTCCGCCCAGAATGCCGCTCTGGAGCGGCGTCTGGACATTACAGAGTAAGCTTTCATTGGAGATTGAGGAATAACGTCAATCTTACTCATTACGAATACTGGAGTTTGGCCTGCGAGCGACATTTTTTTCGTTAGGGTGTTGAAGGAGTCGAGAGCGAAACGTGCGCTGTGGGCTGTGGGTCGACGCGTCCGCGACTGCTGATTGAAAATCAAAGGCACAGACCACACTTCGCTGTCTGTCCCAGTAGGGCTTTACTATATATCTATTTCATTCAAGAACAGATCATGATACGAGTCAGAAGTGGTAGAGAACTACAACATGGTGAGCCTGAGCATAGGCTTGGTATACATACACCCTACAGACAGGTTTTACAGACACAAGATCACTGGCAAGGGCACCAAAGACAGCTCATCGCGCTCATGACTCCATGACTCATGAGCATGTCATTAAAAGACCTGAAAGCAATTCCTGTGAACTGTTGATCAGCGATGCCCCCCTATGCACACATGAAAAAACATACCTTTTCTTCAGCAGTGTCAGAAAAGAACATGGTGGGAGGCTCGCCGTTTCCAAGAACAAGGGCAAATGCATGAGGGATCGAGCGTAATTCCTCAAACCCTTCGTGCCATTCCTTAGCGGTAGGTTCAGCGTCTTTGAGCACGATGACGTCTGAGGGGACACCACCGACATCCTATGTTGTCCCATGAAGACACTCGGGCGGAAAAGCGACAAAAAAGGCTGCTGACCTTCTGTTGGCCATAAAACCTCATCACGGTGTCGGTCAATTGGAAGTACCGCCTCCGCCACGCGACCGATTCCGAGTTCTGCACGGTGACCCACCCGCCCAAGAGCACGCTATCCCCAGCCAGACGGCTCTCCCTGCGTTTCTTCGCAGCCGCCAAGCGCGCTGCCTCCCGCCGCTCGACCGCCCGTCTCTTGAGCTCCGCCTCGGCCCTCGTGAATTCCTCGGACCGGCGCGCCTCCTCGCGTTTCCACTCCTCGAGCTGGCGCGCCTCCTCAGCCCTCTTCTCCGCCCCCCGCCGCCGGCGCTCCTCCCGCTCGCGCACACGCCGCTCCTCCTCCGCGCGCTCCTCCTCTTCCCGGGCCATTCGCATCGCCGCCTTGTGCGCCAGGTCACGGTCCAGCTGTTCCCGCCGCGCACGCTCCGTCTCCTCCGCCTGCTGTGCTTCCGCAGCGCGCAGCGCCTTGATCCGCTTCTGCCGTGCGGCCTCCTCCCGTTGCGCCCTGCGCCTTCCGCCTCGGCCGCCCGCCGCGCGGCCTCGCGCTGTTCGGAACGCGTGTGCGGGTCTCCAAAGTTGGGAGGCCCGCGCAGGGAGAGGTACGTCGCGGGCTCTGAGGCTGTGCGGGTGACTGGCTCCGGCGCGCGAGGGAGCGCCTTTTCGCGGTCTTGGACATCGGAGGATGAACGGACTATCACACCAGGTGGGACGGGGCCGGATGGCGGGGACGGCATTGCGTCGAGTATCCCGTTGACGGTGAGATCCTCGAGGCGTGAGGCGGTCAAAGTCGCCTGTGGACCCTATGCATAGAACTTGAGCAGGTTGGGATGTGCGTAGCCATGGAGAGGACGGACCCTGAACCAGGCTTGAACGGTGCGCGATGCCATCGATGTCCGTGCTACCTAACGGTCAAGGTCCAAAAGAGTGCGCGAATGAGGCAAGTGCGGACCTTTTCGCAGACTAGATGTGCCTTCAGGAATATAGGTGATTGTTGCAAAGTAGCTGGCACCGTCGAATGATAGGCGACAGAAAGCAAAGAATACGGATTGTTCTGACTGGGCGATACATCGTTTAAGTTCGGGTAAACCATGCGACCCTGCCGCGGAGAGCTTTAATCCCGGGGACCACTGCGGAGATAAATCGCCGACCGGTCAGCCCTGGCTCATTATGATCTAAGAATACACATAATATATGAGAGAAGACCAACCTTTCCATAAGTGAGGGCGAGCCTGAGGTGGGTCAGCAGGAACAATCGAGGGGGAAATGCAGGGCATTACCAGTCAAGGGAGCCGTGTTGGGTGATGCTCCGATATGCCATCCTGATGTCAGGATCGGATGATTCAGTTCCCAGTGGATCCGAGTTGCGAGAGATCATAGGGACCATAGGCGGCGCAGGTGACTCGCCTTGCTGAGAAGGATAGAAAGTCAGAGAGGATGATGGGTGTAGGGGCCAGGATGGGCACGGGCACGAGGAGGTTGTGGGAGATTTTGATGATTGGATCATTGTTTTGGCATCACAAAGTGTCTACACTCACGTACCCCTTGACAACGACCGACGGAGAGGCCCACAACAAGACATTACGCTGGGTACAGGGAAAGGTAGGAGAACGGCGCGAACCGGTATACGATACAATTAATAGTACTACACGAACGTGGACATGCGTCTGGGGCGAGTCCAAATGCCTAAAGCCCCCGGTGCGGAACTCGTGCAATTTGGAAATTGATATATTGATAGCTTCAGATTCAAGATTTGGCATCTCGTCAATTTGTTCTCACTGAGATTTGCACGCCACGGCTCCTTACTTGCTTTATTCTCTGCTGCGATCAACAATAAGCTAAACACATCGTGGCCATTCACTCCAAATTCTTAACGACTTAGCAGAACGCCTCGCCCCTGACGACCATCGTCGTCCAACGGCACACGTGTTTTAGAGTGTCAAGGATTCGCGGGGGAACCTCCATTTCATTTCCGAAGATACGTGCACGCGCACACAGGTAACACGAGAATGAGTGCCGGGTGTAGAGTAGCACGGTCTACAAGAGGAGACACCGAGATAGGACGTCCCCACGGAACGAGGATCAGTAGTCTTCCAAGGAAACACGAGACATCGGCCCCCAACCACACGTGCTGGGGCATCCATTTACTCGATACAATACAACGATGAAGGGTTCACCAACTTCTGTTCTTTTTACCGTTGCAAGGCAGATGCCATTTACCCTTACATGGCCTGATACGGACCATCCTGTGCGTAAGGCAGTGCGACGGCACAAAAAGAAAGAAGCGTGATAGCCGACGGATGGAAGAAGGTCGGTGCCAGGTTGAACGTGTCGTATCAGTGCGACAGTGGTCCCATCGGTACACACACTCGAGGGGCCTCGAGAACTGCGCGTGCTTGATCGGCCTCGAGAGGAAGGTCCTGCTACTTGATCCAACACGCCTACACGCCCCGAACATGACAGCTCAGAGACTAGAGACTACGCTTTCCGAGTCTCGCACGCGTGATCGGAAATATGAGGCGTAAGTCTTCCTCGAGCTTCCTTAGTTGGCAGCAGATCACATCTGCAATTGTCATACACGTATTCAATCAAATCGAAACGACGGCTGCGGGAGCTTCGGGCCCTGTGGGCCAGGTATCAATTGTTATTTGACCTATGCCAAGGGAGTTGACACGCTGACAGTTGGGCAAGGTGCACGACTTTGACTTTGCTTTACGCTGGAGATCCTGAGATAAGTAGTGTGCCAATTTGACAAGGTGTTTATGTCACACCGCACTTACGCCTGGTAGGTGCAAGTAGGTGCTGCCTGAATGATCGGTCGGATTTGCGTCATCACGGATGTAGGCAGACCCGCGATTATGAGGGCAGTGCTGTACATCCTGATCCCACGCCCGCGGGACTCGGAGAATGAGGCCTATGAGCTTCCCAGCTCTTCAGACCAAAACGGGGTCTCTTCTCACTACTCTCTCACTTCTCGTCGTGTGCATTGACCCATGTGAAGAACAACAGAACCTTTTGTCACGGCAAGCGGTTGCCCCCCATTGGGTGGATTAATGCGCTTAACACCGACACCGAACCCTATTGTAAGTGACAAGGACTAGCGCCGTGGCGACACCCAATTGTGCTCTTGTTGGTTTTTGGTTGCTGCCCCCTCGCTCCCGTTCACAGCGGCGCTATACAGTCCGCTTCGTGGGCGTTCGTAAGCGTAACAATGCGTACCACACAATCGTACCTGTGCCCAGAGCAACCCACCCCGTCACACGAGATGGGTACCCTGGCGATATAAAGCACCGTTCCCACCAGCCGACCATGGTAGAGCCTGCATCGCCCACCCCTACTAAGAATTTATCCCCTCCCTTCCCGGTTCACACACACACCACACGCACACCCAATTCACTACAATGGCTGGCCCACTTATCACATACACACCTCCCACGCCCACCGCCACCGCTATCGCCTTCCGCGACGAGCGGCCACGGTAAGTCCCCCCTCTGCCCTATCTCAGGAGCGCATCCGTCCAGTCCTGACGACGATCTCTTGCCACCTAGCCCCACAAGACGCTCGCGTTCCACGGCCAAGCACATAGAACGCCGCCTCATACGCCTGTGGAAGCGGATGACGGGCACCGTGCGCCGCAACGAGCACGGGTCCATTCTACCCGACGGCTTCGTGCTGTTGAATGCCGCGGCCGCCGCTCGACGCCGGAGCCTGTACTTCCCCTCTGCATGACTGGGAGGGTGGTATGCTCCCCGATTCCCTCCCTCCAGCTTCGTGGCAGATGGCAAACCAAGGGCCATTCCTAATCCTCGCCGCCCCTTCTATGCGCAGCAAGCTGTGCTGGTTGGGCCGCGCTGGTTTAGTCGCCCGCTCCTCTCGCTTCATCAACTTTGTATTTTTTCTTCTCTAGAGGGGTCACGGACCTTCCCGTTATGTGCTTATGGACTGAACCTGGCTCAGGCTGGCTGTCATTGACTGGCGTCTTACTTATTGTAGTCAGTAATTAGTAACTTATAATACTTACTGTCTGGTTCGTCCTCGTGTTATTCCCTGTATCCACAAATAGTATCGTTCGTTGTATTGTTTAGTCTTGGGGACCTGACAAATCGGGCTCACCGGAGAACGTCCGGGAAACGGGAATATCCGATTGCGTCCATAAAGGGACTGCCGCCCCGGGCAATACAGATGGAACTCAGAGGAACTCAGAACAGAAGATACGTCCCACCCCCTTCATGACAGAGTTAGATTCCTCAGACCAATTATTCTTCCCTGTTTCCCAACATCTAGATATCGGAGCGACGGAGTCCCTGTGGCGAAAGGGGCGCTGAAAGTGCTGTAGAACCGCATACGCATACATCCCACAGTCCGTGAGCGAGCTCTGCCAAGAACCAAGAACATGAATGGGCGTCACATGATTCTAGATCATTTCACGTTTCACGTTTTCGTCTTCTCAAAATAATAAATACACAATTCATGATACACAGAATTGAAGGTGTTGCAGGAACGCGTTGAATGCACCTTTGCAACACGTCCTACTCCCTAAATGGCATCTGCCCCCCTTGTTTTCGATATCCCCATTGTCTCGGATGATGCTGGGCCGGGGGCCTATACACCATCCCCTTTTTGTCGATAGTGCTAGTCTATGTTCGTTAATGAGAAATTTCCCGAGTAGCCTTCAATAAGTGAACGCCCATCATCAACGAAGAATCGATCTGTTTATCAGATAGTATAAGCTGAAGCAGGGGCAGAGCAGGTATGACAATAGTTACATCGGGTAGTGCCAGTAGTGTCGGTAGGCATCGTTACGCACAGTTGCACCTTCGGGAATGGTGAAAACGTGCTTCTTCGCTTCACCAAGTTCGAGAGTGGTCATCAGAAGGTCCCCTATTCCAAGTTTACATACTGTCACTCAAACATAAGCCATCATGATAACCACTCACTGTACAACCTATCGCTCACAAAAGCGAAACTGACGT
This sequence comes from Russula brevipes, assembly GCA_022496215.1. Lineage (NCBI taxonomy): Eukaryota > Fungi > Basidiomycota > Agaricomycetes > Russulales > Russulaceae > Russula > Russula brevipes. Next base: position 99,909 of record WTXF01000066.1, on the reverse strand, counting down.
TCAAGAGCAACTGACTAGCATCACGGAAGGACCCGAGCCCACTACCGATAAATAAGCCTCTACGACATAATATTTCACCCTTACTGTAACCACTTACCAAAGGCAGACAACTTGTGTGCCGACCAGGAATATATCCCCCTCCTGCGGGTTTCCGATTATCACGGCCGGGTCCCCTGAAGGCGCCGCTCTGACTGAAGCAAGAAGGGGAAGGGCCACAATGAGGACTAGGAAGGTGATTGGCAGGATAGACCCGAAACGCATGTACGCCGTGTCACGGCGTGCGTTTTGGGAAACAAAATGTGGCCGAGGGGGGGAAGAACAGGGAAGTAGAAGTGAGAGAATATCTCTTTCTGAGAACAAGACGGATGGTCTCCACAAGTCGTCTTATGGCCTGCGGTGTTGATCGATACATAATTGCATAATCGTCACCGACGAACTGCTTGGGGGAATCGGCGAGAATGGGGCGCCATCCTGGCCAAATCTCCACCGTCGTCACTAGGTTGGGGCTCGCTGCACCCCACTTCAGTTAGTGCAGTCCCAGTCAACCTGCATCCGTTGCAATTCAAACGTAACTTCGAATGGAGGTGATATCTACACTTACTGTTGAATCCTTTGGGTTATCATGCGCAGTGGGGTGGGTGGTGGAAGCAACGCACGCAGCGTCGCCGCGCCAATAATGATATAGGCGAAGCCACTCCGGGTCTCGCAAGTTTTTCTCGAGTTGCAGCATTTACCTTTAGATCCTCGGTCTTTCCCCCCAAGATCGACAATGGAATTTTTGAGGTAAGGGTTCTCGAATCCGCAGAGTGAATAGGCCTTGGAATGATAGGCTTTATAATCGGTCGCGATTAGGAGAAAGATGACTAGATTGTGGCGAGACGGCGATCGCCCAGATCGAAGCGAATGCAAGCGATATCCTAGAATGGGTCCCATGATCGCCCAGCGGCTTGTACGTTTGGCGTCACTGCACAGCGGAAGTGGAAAATCACCAGAGAGATTCCGATGTTATTAGCGCGGTCGTGCAACTGATAAGAGGTATAGATATGCCAGGAAAAAAACCCGTCCAAATGGGACGCAGTAAAGCGCCATATCGCCGAATAGATCACCCTCGTCGCATCCATCTAGCATCCAGCAATCATTTCAAAGAACGAAGGCGCCGTCCGCCCAGTGCCTCAGCACGCCCTCTCCAATCTTGCGGAACTCGAAGTTTTCGACATCGCGCGCGATGATCGTCGCGTGCGAGTTGCGCATGTTGGGGATGTACGCGCGTTCCTTTTTGAGCTGCGGCAGCGAGTTCAGAACCGCCGCCATCTTTCTTTGCGCAGGAGTGACCTGCGGGCTCTTCTTCGAGGCCTTCGTGCCCTCCTGCGATGGATGGGGGGCGGCAGAATCATCGACGATGTCCTCAACATGGCGTTCCAGTTGCCCAATAACGTGAACTAGTCGCTGTGCTGTTGAAGCGTCCTCTGACTCGAGAAGCTTGATGCGTGAGCGGGGCTGGCGAGACGAGATGGGAAGTCTGATTAGCGCGAGGCAGATGAAGGTAGGGAAGAGAACTGGGAGCAGAGCGAGTGAAATCTGTCAAAGGGTCAATTGCATGCCTCGTCTCCTAGGCGTTCAGGTGCATACCGACCATGTTGAAGGGGAAGGGCCCTTGAAACCGGGAAGGAAGGGGTGGCCTGTAAGATTTGAACATGCCAAGGAAGTTTCTGGTTTTGGGCAAGGAACGAATGATTTATGCCCAAACTCAGAGAGTAGCCCCCAGTTCAAGCCCCAGTTTTGGAGTCAATCAGCCGCTGGCAGTAAGGAGCAGAACAGAAGATACATGATCCCTGGTAGGGACCAGCACGGTCAACGTTATCCGGTTCACCGAACCGTACCGTGCAATTTTATTATTTTACAGATACGGTTCGGTACGGATAGATTCCCACGGATGAAATGGTTGACGGTTTCAACCGCAGTTGGTTTGCAACTGCAGGCGAAAGAAAAAGGCAACTGTCGCTAAACAAACTGACAAGCAGGTTATGGGCTCTTGAATCACATAGAGAATACATAATGTACCGCTAATTCTTATTCTAAAATATTCTAAGCTGAACCACGGATCAACCGAAAACCATACAGTACGGAATGAAATCGCAGATAAATAAGCGCCTTGCCAGCCGCGGTTGACATCCGGTTGCTTAACCAGACTAGTCCCCACACAACTCGATGGGCCAGGTGTTGGAATTGGTTAGATCGGAGCATACAGGGTATGCTGATTCGGACTGACACTTAGATTAGATATAGTTACTAGCCACGAACGGGCAAGCGCACATGAGCCCGGGTGCTGACATCGGCAGGCGAGCTTCATGCCCCAATGGCCCTTCGTCTTTCATCACGCGTTCCTCTACAACTTCCCTTTGACTTCAAAGGGGGCCTTAAGCCCTTTCTCTCCCATTGACAGAGTATTTATCATACCACCCGTGCTTGTCGCACACAGGACATATATAAACTGTAGATAGATTGTCCCTACAGAAGAACACAAACTCTCTCCTCGAAAACTCTCCGCGCGTGCCTGTTCTTCCCTCGCCTATTCTCTCGCTGGTATTACAAATGAGAACCCTCCGGTCCTTCCGGTCTGTCCCGAAAATTTTGAGTTTCCCTCTAAAATAACATCTGTTTGTCAGATAGTATAAGCTGAAGCAGGGGCAGAGCAGTTATGACAATAGTTACATTGGACAGTGAAGTTGTGACCGGCAGCAGCATTGGAGGGAATGTATAAAGGGAACGCCACCTCAGGCACATCACGACTGAGACGGACCGGAGGAGAGGGGCGGGCTACTGTAGTATTCCATGTTTACATACAGTCACTCAAAGTTTCAAACATTGAACATAAGTCATCATGATAACCACTCACCAAGCTCGTTATTGGCGTCCTTTAAAAGAAATTCGATCGACAAATCACCGACATCAAGGGACGTGAGCCGGCTACCGATAAATAAGCTCAGCTCTGACGACATAATATTTCACCCCTACTGTAACCACTTACACAACGCAGACAAATGGTGTGCCGACCCAGAATACATCCCCCTTCTGAGGGTTTGAAACTGTGATGGGCACGACACCGGACTGGCGGCCTGAAGGTGTCGCTCTGACTGAAGCAAGAAGGGCCACAATGAGGAGTAGGAAGGTGATTGGCATGATAGGCCCGAAACGCATGTACGCCATGTGTGGGTTTTTGGGAAACAAAATGTGGCTGAGGGGGGAAGAAGAGGGAAGTAGAAGAGGGAGAATATTTCTTTCAGATAATGAGACGGATGGTTCTCCACAAGTCGTTTTATAGCCTGACCACGAACCCTGGTTACAGCGGTGTTGATACATATTCGATCGTAGTCATTGACACGTATTGATGATGCTCGGATATTGGACTTCCCAATGTCGCTTCACGAAATCACCAACAAACCGCTTGAGGGAATTGAGACCTGTGCTGCCATCCTGCCACCGTCGTCACTGGGCTGGGGCTCGCTGCACCCCACTTCAGTTGGTGCAGTCCCAGTACACCTGCATCCGTTGCAGTTCAAACGTGACTTTTGAACGGAGGTGATATCTACACTTACCGATGAGTCCCTTGGGTTATCATGCGCAGTGGGGTGGTGGAAGCAACGCACCCTGCGTCGCCACGTCAATAGTCAGCTAGGCGAAGCCACTCCGGGTCTCGCAAATTTTTCTCGAGTTGCATCATCCCGCCCCTCCTCCTCGCTTTACCTCCATGCGTCCTCGGATATAAAATTTCTCTTGACAGTCTCATATGCGATAATATTTACCTTTAGATCCTATCCTCGGTCTTTCCCCCCAAGTCCGACAATGGAATTTTTGGGGTAAGAATCGAACCCGCAGAGTGAATAGGCCTTGGAGTGATAGGCTTTATGATCGGTCGCGATTAAGAGAAAAACGACTCGATTGTGGCGAGACGGCGATCGCCCAGATGGAAGCGATATCCTAGAATGGGTCCCATGATCGCCAAGCGGCTTGTACGTTTGGCGTCACTGCACAGCGGAAGTGGAAAAATCACCAGAGAGATTCCGATGTTATTAGCGCGACCGTGCAAGAGGTATAGATATATGCCAGAAAATAAAAAATAAAACCGTCCAAATGGGACGCAGTAAAGCGCCATATCGCCGAATAAATCTCCCTCGTTGCATCCATCTAGCATCCAGCAAATCACTTCAAAGAACGAAGGCGTCCGCCCAGTGCCTCAGCACGCCCTCTCCGATCTTGTGGAACTCAAAGTTTTCGACATCGCGCGCGATGATCGTCGCGTGCGAGTTGCGCATGTTGGGGATGTAGGCGCGTTCCTTTTTGAGCTGCGGCAGCGAGTTCAGAACTGCCGCCATCTTTCTTTGCGCAGGAGTGACCTGCGGGCTCTTCTTCGAGGCCTTCGTGCCCTCCTGCGATGGATGGGGGGCGGCGGAATCATCGACGATGTCGACAACGATGTCCTCGACATGGCGCTCCAGTTGCCCGATAACGTGAACTAGTCGCTGTGCTGTTGAAGCGTCCTCCGACTCGAGAAGCTTGATGCGTGAGCGGGACTGGCGAGACGAGATGGAAAGTCTGATTAGCGCGAGGCAGATGAAGGTAGGGAAGAGAACTGGGAGCAGAGCGAGTGAAATCTGTCAAGGGGTCAATTGCGTGCCTCGTCTCCTAGGCATTCAGGTGCATACTGACCATGTTGAAGGGGAAGGGCCCTTGGAAACGGGGAGGAAGGGGTGGCCTGTAAGATTTGAACCATGCCAAGGACGTTTCTGGTTTTGGGGGTGGGGTGTCTGGTATAGTGAACGATCTAATAATTGGGAAATATTTATCATCATAATCTCTAGGTGGAGAATGAGCATGTACAAGAGTGGATTGGGGAGCAGCATACACTGTGAGTCCGTCCGTGGCATGGTCGAGGAATGGGTCCTCGAGATCGACATATGCGGTCATGTAGGGGACCGTCATGTCATTGACACTGCATAACACACCGGATCAGCACTTCCGTGGCCCGATCCGGCGAGGTGGGAACTTACGCATTCGCGTATATCCGAATATGGGGAAACTGTTTCAGAGCTTGGAAGAACACTTGCTCTGGATGGGGATCAGCGCTCAGCGCTCAGCAGGCCAGTGTCCGTAAAGGGGAAGAGACTTGCCCGGATCGGCCATGACTTGTAACAGGGACTTGCCAGTCTTGGACCATTTATCGACGCCATAGAATTGTTCTCCTGTTCTGCTGAGAAGTCTGGGCCCGATCCACGAACCGAGTCTTGAAATCAACGTAGGATAAGGGAGAAGTCCAATGTGTGGGGTTGCTATCGTATTCAAGTTGACTGCAGTAACGGTGGCAAAGAACTTCCGTTGATGAAGGACGCTGCATAAAGGTGACGCTCAGGCCGCATGAACTTGAAACGAGTTAAGAAATGGCGCACCCAATGACATAACGTGCGACCAATCCTCCCAAGCTGTACCCAGTCACAGAGAAGCGAGTTACCCTTTTGCCCTCCTTCTCCAATTTCTCAACTTGATCAAAAATCTGTGGGAGGGCGCTCAACCATGCTATCCGGCAAACAATGCCTCCAACACTCACCTCTGCAGCCACTCGCTCGCCACCCCAGTCTATACCATCGTAGGTGCTCTCCGCCTGGTTTGTCTCAGGGAGCATTACATAGAGTTCCGCTCCATCCGGGTCATTATCAATGCGTGTTTCCTTGATAATGCGGTGCATAGAGGCAAGGTGTGATGTGTTACCCCACATGCCATGGATGAGAACGAGCAGGTGGACATCTTGAACCGACATGGCGGAAATGGGGATGATGGAGCAGCTCCGGGGGTTTAGCTGATGTGGCCGCTTAAGAAAGGTCAGTGTGGGTCAAAGACGCGCGATTATAAACCCGGGTTCGGTTTCGGCAGCAGCATACGACGAAGCACCGGAGGACATCATTGTCATTACGTGAGACAGTGGACGAGCGTGTGGCCTGCAGGCACGACCACGTTGGCAACCGCGGCACGCACAGGCGGCACGGCACCAACACGGGTCCTTCGACTGCGAGCCCGTCACGCCCCGACATTCGGGCCATTTCCTCTCTCGTTCTCCACCTCCGTCTTCGAGTCCCAAATCTCGTCCTACTCGCACACTCTTTTCGGTCTCTGATATAACTTATATCGTTCTATCTCCCCGCCATCCCGGCCCATAAAAACTATCCGATACCATAATAACATCCTGTCAATGGCCCAACCTCTATTCGACGAACACCCTCTCCAGGATTACCTCAGGCGTTCGTTCTTCACCTATCTCACCCCCCTCGTTTACTCATCACATCGGAAATTCTTTCACAGAATCAGGCGATGACTTTGAGCCCATGCCCGGCGCAATGTCCGATCTATCAGGTCCATTCTCCGAGGAATGTGTTGACTTCCCGGACGCTGACCTCAAGCTGTGGTCCTGGCTACCGACGCCCGCAGTACGCCTCGCGGAGGTGAGTCTTCTTGTTTCACGTTTCCTATAGAGCGCGTTCCGTTGGCAGATCCGGCTGCTGTAAGCAGCTCTGTGGCTCCTGTCTAATCGCTGTTCGGCGCTAGCCCAATCCTGCGACCTTTATTATGCACATAAAACCTTCGTTCTCGTCCTCGTCCTCGTTCTCGCTGTCGACGAGTTCACCTTTTTTTTCCTCCCCTGCTCATTTCGCCCTTTACGACTGTCCCAAATGCCTATAATACTTAACGTCTTCATCTTCCAGTTCCTCAACGTTGTCGTAACCTCGGTACAGAACCATCAGTCGACCCTTCAGGAGTTCTCCGAGCATTTCAAGTACGACGTCATCTCATCCTCCCTTCTTTCTTCCTCCCTATCCCCTCCCTCAACATCCCGACCACGTTCCTCTCCCTCCCCTGACGATGTCCCTTCTAATGACCATGACCTGAATCCCACAACCCCTCTTCCTCCACCCCCGCCTAGCCACCCACTGATCCATCGCAGCCCTGCATGGTCGCTCGTCCTTGTTTGCTTATGTCCGATATCCCTATTTCTTGATAGTTTCATGCTTTACGTTTTAGTCGGAACAGCTCTATATTATTTCGAATCGTACACCCTTGCGTCCGGTAATCTACCCGACTTCATTCCACCTGTAAGCGGTTTTTCTCGCATCTCGTTGAGCCGTGTGCTAACGTAACCACTCAGACCTTTGGCACCCTGAAGGACCTCATCGCTGCGGCACACCTGTGGGATTCTACCGTACATGAAACAATCAACCTCCTCGAGATCGAAGAGAGCATGTACGTAGCAGCTGTCAGATTCCTTCATCCTTTAACCAACCACTTTGATTATTAGTTCTCCCTCTTCGCCACCCTCTTCGCCCCTTCGCGCGGCTCTCCACTCTGCTCTTCAGAGCACACAGACCCAATTTGATAACGTCCGACACGTCCTCGTTGGACTCACCTCGCCCTCTTCACTCGCTCAACTTACTGAGATGTATGCGCCACCTTCACCTATGAAGCTCACCCCACTCCATTCCCGCTCCGGTTCTGCCACAGCAGCATCTCGTACCTCTGTCAACCCAACTCCTAAATCAGACAAACGTGCAACGTGGAATGGTAGCATACCGTTCAGCTATGTTGCGCTTGCGGATGCAGGTAGCCCATCTCGGCAGTCCTTGAAGCGGTGGGAGAAGCGTAGATCGGATGTATCTGCACTGCTCCTGCGGCCAAGTGGGATAGTTATGAGTGCGCCTACCACTCCAGGGCTGGTGAGGTCACTCGAGGGTGTTGAGGAAGAGAAAGCCATCCAGTCGGATCTATCTGGTCTCTCGGAGCAAGAGGCGGACGCAGATGCTGTAGTTCAACCTGAAGAGCGTGGACAGTTCGCATCTGCCGCTCTAGAACTTCGGCGTGAGAGGCGCAGCAGGGGTATCGAAGTATTCCTTCCTTCCAGCCGCTCGCCCCCTCCCAAATACACTCCAATCAACTCGCAGCCCTCATTCTCATCGCACATCACCCGCATCGGGAGTAAATCTCCGCATTCTACTCCAACTTCCCCACGTTCCTCATATTCCGCCTCGCGTTTCACGACAATGCAGATCCCCCGCCACCCTCTCTCACTACACTCACTGAATCTTGCGCTTAATGGCGCTCTCTCTGCGAGGCGCTATGCTGCATCGCATCTCTTAGCGTTGCGTTTCGGGAGTGGAGGCAGCTTAGATGATGGCGAGAGAGTGACCGAGAGCTACTGGGAGGACGTGCGTGCGGTCATAGCACTCCTGACGAGTGCGCTCGCCAATGCAACTGCGCCCCTCATCGGAGCACTTGACTCTGCCGAGGGTGAGCGCTTGCGCACAGAGAACCCGACACCGAGCGCATCACACTCTCGGTCTTCTTCTGAATCCCCAGAACGAGCCTCACCACTTTACCACCAGGAGGAGCTGCGGCGACGGCGGCGGCGAGCGCACAGATCATCGTCGCACTTTGCGTCCTTTGCGCCACTGCCAGGTCACCTCACACGCTTTGCGGCACACGTCGATGCGCTCACAAATGCACTGAACGACGCGCGCGAGAGCCTCGAATCTTGCGTCGCATCTCTGCGCGACAGCGACACCACCCTCACTTCTCACAGTCCTCTACAAGACGCAGATGCACCCGCACTACAAGCGTACGAACGGGTTCGCCGTGAGCTCGGTCTCGCCCTGCGTGAATGCGAGCGCGGGCGTGAGCCGCTGCTCGAGCTCCTCCGCCCACCTTCGGCGGACGAGGATGAAGAGGACGAGGACGAGGACAGGGTGCCAGCGCTCGGCCCAGACGCGGAGAGCTCAGACTCGGACAAGGACGCGGCGCATGCGCGGTCGCCGTCGCTTTCACCCCTCTTCTCCGCGCGGACGACGCCGCTGGCGCAGGAGCAGGAGCAGCAAGAAGGCGACGAAGGCGGAGACGGAGACGAGAACCACGATCGGGAGCGCGGCGGCGTGCTCGTCGTCGGCCTCGAACGTCTCCCGCCACCCGGCATCGAGCAGGTCTTCGAAGCGGATCCCGACGCTGACGCAGGCGACGACGCGCACCGCCTCGCGCGCCCCCGCTCGAAGTTGTCGCGCGCGGAGCGGATCGCGGCCGTCAAATCTCGGCGCGTCAACGCGCTCCTCGGGAATGCCGGGGACGACGACGGGGACTCCTCCCCCGTCGGCGCGGGCGGCGAAAAGCAGTGGGGCCCTGGAGGGGACGTCGTGCAGGAGCTCAAAGACGTCATTTGGAAGGTGGGCGAACAGCGACGGCTGCGAGAGCAGCAGCGGCAGGTCGTCTCCGAAGCGGGACGGCAGCAGGAGTCGCTACGCGCGCAGGCTTCCGACTCCGCAGTCCCTGCAGTCCTCACTGCGGGTATGGTAACGCAAGAACCGGAGATGGTTGATGACGTGTTTGTGTCACCGTCGTCGTCCCCATTGATATAACTTAGTTGGCATCTCTCCGTGTTCCATACTATTCCATTTCGTTTTCGTTTCCTTTTCCGATAAAAGGGGGCGGATTCGCGATGCCTTTTTATCGTGTATGTTATTGGCCGTTTGGCTTTTTTGTTGCTAGGTGGCGCCGTGCACAATTCGGTGACACCAATTAGAAGCCGCTAACGATGGATCTAGACAGAAAAGTACGACTATTCAAGGTATTATACAATAGGTTTGTCATGGCGGAAATAACAATCAAAAAAAGAAGACTTGAGGAAGGTCTCAACAAGGCGCGACGTGGACCAGCTATGATCCGTGGGTGAACACGGCGTTAGTGAGGGCAATTCATGCCAGAGCCCAAGGGCGTGCTAAACGACATGCCGACAGAAGCAACCCAGTCGGAAGTCTACAGGGTGAAAAGGCACAAACAAAAGGCGACGCAGAGACGGACAATACCGAAAGGTAGAGTAGCAAGGTCGAACGGATAACAGATGCCGTCCCCCAGCGTCACGATCGGGCCTTTCCGTGCAGGAATACACAAATAGCGGCGGTGGCAGGCAGTAGTTCCCCCCCAATTGCACATCCCGAACCGAACCATATCGTATGCGCGCGCGCGTAGTTGTCGCCGGGATCGAAACCACAGAGAGAGAGAGATGTGCTCCAGCTCAGCTCCCCACAAATTCAGCCGGTTGTGAACAAATCAAATCGGGAGCAAAAAGAAAATCGCAAAAAAGGTCGCCATTGTTGCCAAAATAAAAATAAAATAAAAAAACTCGTTTATGGTCACAACTGCATCGCGGCAACTGTACTGTGGGGTTCGCCGCCACCACCGGGGGTTGCGGACGCAGTGGCAGTGTGGGCCGGCGTGGAGCAAAGAACGGGGGGTGGGAATGCCCGTTCTTGGCGCCACGGGCCTGAGCAGGGGGATTTTTAATATTCGTCGGTGGGTGGTGTAGTGCCGGACTACGTGAGGGAGAGGAGCAGGGCGCGACGGGCTGGAGCCAGGCGACGGGCGATCGAACCTAACTAACCCCCGCCCGAGAAAGCAGAGCTTCGCAATCTCGAGACGGGTGAAATCGGGGGGGGCACCCAGCATCGAGAAATTCGTGAAATTGAAACCGAAAGTTTTTTTTTTTTTTTTCCTTTTGCTTTGCCCCCAAGCAAGCAAGGACAATGTTGTGTCGAGCGTGTCCAGTTATCAAAAAGCGAACAAATCGAAATGATTTTGGGTATGCACGTCGACGGGGGTACAAGCGACGGAGCGAACGCCAGGAGCAGCAAGCAGCGCGCAGGGGGGCCATTATAATCTGCTGTCGCAACGGTTGAGAGTATTGTATAATTCTGCAATCTTGTCCGTGTGCGTAGGCCCACCTGAAGGGGCCGGGAAAAAACAAACAACCACCATTGTCGTAGTAGATTCTGCTATAATCGGCTTCGCGTGATTGCATTGTCACCTTGCCACTGTACGGTAGAACTCGTGTAGGTACAGTATAGGGGTGCAACGGACGAACCTTGTCTTCCATGGTCGAGGATGGATTGACCGTACCGTATCACTCAAGTAGTCAGCCCGAACACGCAGTCGACACGCACTATAGCATATCGCCCCCCTACAGCTCCCGGCATCGAGGTCATTCTCTAGATCTGGGAAAGCTGTCACTCCGCTCTGATCCTGTCCACTCCCACTCTCAGCGCCCGGACTCCGGGGGGGAATTCATCGGGTTCTGCGAAGGGGCATCGTGGACGTGGGGCCACCACTCTATTTTGTGAAACGGGCAAAGTGGCTGGCAGGCGGGTGTCGCCGGCGTTGGATGCATTGCCATGGCATGGGGGGCAGGAGCTAGCCCCGTGGGGCCCATTCGGGCCCAAACTGAGACTGATGGTGCTCACTTGTGGTTGTGGAGGGGCTGCGTTATTTACGATTGAGAAAGGAAGGAACAAATGGGTTATGCCTGGTAAGTGGTGGAAGTAGGTCACACACGGCGGTGGGACATGGACGAAACATGAACGTGCGCCCAAGGCACGAAAGCTCTGAGGGCGAGTGGGCGCGGGATATGCAGTTGAGGCGGGTGGGAAGATCCGACGACGGCGAACAGGATGATGACGAGACGACAGACAGTTTCATCAAGAACAGAAATCAAAACCATCCCGGCTCGCCTCGGCTATTGTAAACGCGCGGCTAACCTTCACTTTTGATGAACCATCATCATCCCGCACCCTCATCGACCTCATCCCCGATCAACCGAATGCCGGGGCAGCACGCCATTCAGCTTTAGCCCGCGCCGCCACAAAACCAGTAGTCTCCTATAGGCAGGTGCCCAAGCTCTGCGGCGTTCGCTTGCAGTGAGGTACGATTTACAGAGTACAGTAAGCTAACCCCGCCTGCGCCTGGGGGTTTGGCCGGCTGGACACGACGTACTGGCGGTTATGGGTGGCAGGCAGGGGTTGAATGCGACTGATTGTCCCCCCCCCTTCTTCTTTTCAGGACAACTGTCCCTTGTCCTGCTGTGCTGTTGTTCAATCTCGCTAGCGTACCGTGCGTTGTTTTTCGTTCTTGCCGAGGTTTGCTGCATATTACAGTTTTACCCCCCCGATGGCGCAATCGGTGACTCGGCATCCAGGAGAGCAGTTCATGTTCATGTGGGAGAGATTCGACTCGGCTCGGATATAATTGCGTGTTTCTCACAGGCTGCCCACCCATGCCCGCCCCTCATAACTGACTGCATTGTTCGATGGTCGAGTCAACGAAAAAGTGGGCGACTCGAAGTGGGCCACACAGGTAGGTCCAGCTGTCCCACTGGCACCTCCAGGCCGTTCGGAAGTAGACACTAGACAGGCGATGACTCAAGTGGAAAGACACACCAGTCCCGAGTCCGAGGTGCCAATCGTTGTCGGCCGGGGGATAATCCACCAGATCTCTTCTTGTAACACCACCAGATATCCGACGCTTGGCAACGAGCTGCGCGGTACAATCGTTCATAAGAATGTCTGAATCGAGGACCAATGAAAGCGAAAGACTGCAGCCGTGGCGCATCAACAAGGCGCATTCATATATTCATACATGACATTGCCAATACGAACACGATTCTGACTTGCGGCATTGCTTCGTAGGCTTCGTGCCAATTTCTCGGTTGTCACCATGTCGACACTCGTGTGTCCGCTTGATCACCACACCGTCGCACTATCCCCGTCCTCGTCCGTCCCATCATCGAACTGCTCAGGCCGATACGCCGCACTGAAAGAGCAGAGAAGCAAAGCCGATTGGCTGATATACGATTGCATCATACAATTATACAAATTAGGGAAACAGTCACAAAAGTAGCACTAGTTGAAGCAGATCAGACTGAAGACGATAGAAAAGGGAATAGTAAACCGAAAATTGCGCAACGACTCAAAGACAATGACAGCAACAACAGAAAGACAGAGGGAGGGGCAGGAGGAGGATACGTCTCTACAAAGGGTAAGTTGGCTGGTTGTGTGCGTCAAGGTATCCGCGGAACCACAATAAATATAGAAGAATGATGTTAGTGAGGAGAATACATGCCAGGGGCTTAGCAACCCGACAAAGGTAACTAGTTGAAGCAAATGAGGTGATGGGCACGATCAAAGATGACAGCACAAAAACGTGGGACGCGGGAGCGGAAAAGCAGTTTGACGTGGGGGGAGAAAGCACACAGTGGGGAGGGGGGGGGAACCGAGCCGACACCTAAAGAGACGAACACGAATGGGAGGTTGGAGGTAGATGCATTTCGCAAGTATTTAGCCCACAGCGGGGATAGAGGTTATACTACTTCATATCCAGAGATGTGCCGTCGTGCACAGCTGCCTGGTCGAACCAGAGGTTCATGTCAGCCAGTGGATCGGTTCCGAAATCAAAGTCCCCGCCGTGGTTGCCAAACATCTCGGCCATATCAAACGGTAGGTCCGATATCGACCCTGACCCTGGTGGCGGCGGTGGAGGTGCGGGCGTGGGTAATGGAGCAGACGCCGTCGGCGGGCGCGAAGGATTCATCGGCGGGCCACTATTGAGATGCGGTGGTGCAGGCGTCGGCGTCGAGCCCGCTGGATTTAGTTCGCCCTCACCCTCCTTGCCGCCTGGCTTTGGTGGTCCGTTCATTCCTGGTTGGCCAGGGGGTAGCATAGAACCGCCCATCGGTTTGGGTGGTTGGCCCGGCTGAACAAGCTGCGAGGACAAGCGATTGGGCACTTGACCACCACCACGCATATGAGCTTGGGCTTGTGGGTCTCCAGGTCCAACGGGAGGTCCTGGCATGTTGGGATTACCTTTGGGAGGGGGCACCATCCCTGGTCGGTACTGGCCTTGATACAGCATCTGAGACTGAGCCATCATACCTAGCGGTGGTCCGGTAACCATGCCGGGATTCATCGAATGCATCGGTCCCATAGGCCCGTGTCCCATTCCCATTGGATGCATCGGCGGAACCCCGAAGCCATTGGGATGTGGTTGCCCGCCAGGCATACGCACAGAGCCAGTTCCGGGCATGGTCTGAGGACCCGACGGTAGTTGGCTCATGGGTGCCATGGGAGGCTGCTGCGGCTGCTGTGGTGGTGGCTGCGGTGCTTGCTGTGACTGTTGCGGTGCTGGAGGTGGTTGGGACTGCGACTGCTGCTGCTGCTGTGACTGTTGCGGTTGTTGCGGTTGCGGTGGTTGCTGTTGTTGCTCGGCTGGGATCGGAGTTCTGCGTGGGCGCTTACGGTCCGGCGGGGACTGTTCGTTTCTGGGTAACGTTTGGTGCTAATAACCCGGTAAGCCGCAAGTCGACCGACATCACGATATGGCGAAAGGGACATTGGCGTACCTCCTCGCCAGGAGAGGTGCTACTGCGTTTTGCAACACGTTGCTGCTGCATGGATATCTGCTGTTGCATTGGTTGCGCCATGGGCCCACGATTTTGCAATTGGCCATGCATATGAGGTCCTGAAGGGCCGGCGATGCTACTATTTTGTGGTAGACTCTGCTTTAGCCGCGTCGCGTGATGTATGATGTTTTGCTGCATGACAGAACGCACATAAGAGAGCGATCATGAAGAAGGTACGGGAACAAGGACAAACCTTTTCTTCGGTGGACAAGGATTGAGCGTCCCGATCTCCCAGGCCAGCACGAAATTTGGCTTCGCCAATCAGCTCGGCTGGGTAGCTGGCAAGCTCGGCATCGAGTGCACCCTGGGGGCCGTCCATGTGTTGTCGCTCTTGTCCTGGAGGGATGCGCCCACCACCCATAGCTGGACTCGGGTGGGGGTTCATGGGATGATGAGGGTTATCGTGGCTACTAGGTGGGCGGCCCATTGGTTGGTATGCGGGAGAGGGTGTTGGATGGGCAGAACCAGCTGGACCGGGACCTTGCGGGGGCTGTGGGCCGTTCGGGGGAAGCATAGCAGCCCTGTTGATGGTACTCATATGCGGAGAGCGACCGAGCTGACCCATAGGACCTCCTGGAGGTTGTGGGTGGTGTGATTGGGGAGAAGGGGCTATTGTAGGCGAGTGATACTGGGGTCCGTTCGGAATCCGTTGCTGGGGTGCCAGCGGTGGACGCCCAGCGATGCCCCCAGGAAAAGGTTGCCCTGGACCGGGAGGGCGGGAGGAGCGGGTATGCCATTGGGTTGAGCAGCGGGGTTGGCGGGGCCATAAGGAGAGGCACCGAGTGTCAGGGGTGGTTGACCGATTCCATTGACCTGAGGATTGGGCAATGGTGGGCCTGTTAACCCGTTAGGGAGGGAATAACGTCCCGGAGGTTGGGGAACACCAGGAGGGACCTGATTGGGTCGTTGTCTCTGCTGGTTTTGATACTGTGGATGTAATAATCAGAACGGAACAAAGATGAAAGAGGTGGACGAGACGGACTTTATGGTAGAGCAGGGCGTCCTCTGTTCCGTTGCCGCTGTTTTTGGCCTGAAATAGCACCCAGAAGACACTCCACCATCTACGACGAGCACGATGGGGGCGGAGTGAGCGGAAAGGAGTAAAGAACGGTAGAGAGGGACGGACTCGAAAAGAAGACCTTGTTGGGCGTTGATGGGAGGCTTGGATTCCGGAGGGATATCGGCCTCGGCGACGAGCTGGTTGGCAGTCTTGTGATAACCTCGCTTTTTGCAATAGTCCAAGATGTAGATGTTGAACCTGAGGGGCGCAAGGTGAGATAAGGGACAGGGGGGGAGGAAGCGATGAGGCAGGCGGGGGTGGGAAGGAGGAGGGAAAGAAAGGAAGCGGACATTTTATCGCCATCCCAGGTGATTTGGTCAGGGTTTGCAGGGATTGGTTGTGGCTGGGGAATCGATGCAGATACAGATCCAGGGGGAGGGGGACCGATGGTCGCCATTGGAAAAAGGAGACAGGGACAGGGGGGAGAGAGGGGGTGGACGGAGGAGGAGGAAGGGAGAGGGGAGGCAGGGAAAGGAAGAGGGACGATGTCTCGTTCGAGCGACCGAAAGGAAAGGACGAAGCGTGCCCGTGCCCGTGTCCGTGCGAGCCCGGTCGCCGATTCAATTATTTCCATTTTCTATTCTTCGCTTCGGCCCACCGGCCCTGCCCTGCCCGCTGCCTGCGCTCTCTGCCTCTGCCAGTGCTATTAGCTACAGTATGTCTACCTCAGTGCCGTCGTACTACGGCTATCTGGAAATCCCACCCCCCAACTATGTACTTTATCTCCACCAGCCGCTTCACCTCCCGCCACCCACCCCTCATCTCCCCCACCTCCCCCAGATCCGTCACCACGTAGATAAAATCGGCAGGCGAGATCAGAGATCGCAGGAGCGACCCGATGAGGAACGATATCAACCCTATAACGATAACCCCCCACAGTGTGAATCTCCTCGCCCCCATCTCAATTGGCCGTCGCGCAGTGCCCAGCTCTTCCGGTTCGTTCTCGCCCCGCGAGCTGTGCGCCGCTCCACTCCCCGTGTGAATTTCCCCTACCGCCGATGTGGCGTTCCCTGATTGCCCACCGGCGCATGACTGTGACGTCGACCCAGAACCAGAACCAGAGCCTGACCCAGATGCAAATCGCGAAAGCGGATTCGGATACCCGTTCAGGAATCCGAGCAACAGCCCGCCGCTGCTTGTCCCGACCGTCGGCGTCGTGGCTTTGGCTTTGGGCGTACCCGGACTCTGCGGTGGCTGCTAAAAAAACGACACATTCCGTCAGCATCGGAGAACACGCCTGAAACGGTCAGATCATTCCCGCGTGCCTTGCTCGAGGTTTCCTCGTTTCCCTCTTTATCCCTCGCACTCGTGCCCTCCTCTCTCTCCTCCGTCTTGCGAGTCACCACCTTCTCAGTTATCGCGCCAGGCTCGAGTAAATAGTCAGCAACGGCCGTCGCGTGGCGCAGTTCCGTTGGCAACTCGTCGCCCTCGCTTTCACTAGAATGCCTGGAGCACGCGAGAGCACCAGTTGCCACAACACACGGACGCGCAGCTTCGTCAGCTCGGACATGACGAAAAAACGTTGACAGCTGTGCATGCAGCTTACGCACCTTGACAACACCGCCATCCACGCCACCCGATCATCCTGAAGCTCCTCTCTTCCAAGGCTGGTTAGCGATTCCTTTTCCCCTTCGACCTCCACGACTGCCCCATCAATCATGACCGCCGCCCCATCTCTCGTCTTTCCGCTTCCAGCGGAGTGCGACTGCGTGGCCGGCCGAATCTCCACCTCAATCACCGCCCCCTTTTCGCACACATCGAGCAACCACTGGGGCTTTGGTGGTGGTGCTCGCGTCTCCCCAGTCAGCGGGTCTAATAACGTCGAGATCTGCGTCTGCGCCGTCGGAAGCATCAACCGCAGCAGATGCCGCGGCGGGTGATCCACCGCCAGCCCCGACGAGTGAAGCGGCGAAGACGGCAGCGTGTGTACGGTGTACGTGAGCGGCAATAGGAAAGGCACCTCCGTTGGTTCTGACCCCGCTGGGCTCGAAGTTGTTGGGGTGGTGGTGGCTGTGTTATCGTCTGTAGTGGCTGGTGTGGTGGCGGTGGCGGTGGCGGCGGTGGCGGCAGTGGCGACGGTGGCGGGGAGCAACGAAATAGGTCGATTAGTGTCGTGTGGCCGGGAACGCAAGTGGACGTGGTAGCCCTCTGGATACAGCTTCGAGTCGACCACGACCTCCGCGACGAGCAGGTCTGCCGCCTGCCGCACCTCCCCGCGCACCGTGAACGCGGAGCTGGTCGTGCGTAGCGCGCGCTCGCTCGACGCCGACCGCCCCCCACCCACTACTGCCGTCGACGTCATCCGCCGGCGCATAGGCGTTGTGGTCGACGTCAACGACACCGACCGGCTGTGCGGCCTCACCGTCACCGTCGACGCGGTAGACTCTGCCGACGTGGCGGGCGCGGGCGTGGGCGTGGACGGGGACGTGGGTGTGGGCGGCGATAGTGCGGCGGCGATGGGGACGCTACCCGTGCTGGGCGGCGCCACCACCACCCCCACCACCTTCGCTTGATCGAGCTTCGAGCTTGCCGACGGAGATATCGGGAGAGAGGCGACAACAGGCACCACCGGCTCGGCGGGGACGGTGAGAAGTAGCACCCCGCGGTAAACGCGGTCCTCCGCCGTCCAGCACGTCTGCACGAGCACGCGGTTCTCGTCCCGCCGCCTGACCGTCCACGCGCTTGGCTCGCCACGACCCTCCTCCGTCCGCTTGTCCACGAGGAGCACGCCCGCCGCGGGCAGGCGCGCAAAGGGGAGCGACGCGATGCCCTTCGCGTACGCCTCGACCGATAGGAGCGTCCTCACGAGCGCCGTGTTGGTGACCGCGTTGACCGCCGCAGGAAGCGAGCCCGCGTAATCGGCGGCGACCACCCGCGTGCAGCGCGTAGATGGGATCGCGTAATTCTCTGTTGTATATGGATCGAGCGTCTCGAGAATCCACCCGTCGATGAACATGCGCCCGATCGGAAGGCTGTAAGGGTTGTATTTCGCCGCCGTGAACGTGCGCGCCAGCTCTGGTGGGAATGACGCCGACACGCAGAAGAGGGGCGGCGATCGTCCGTCCGAGGTGCCCTCCTTGCCCTCGCGGGGGCCGCGTGCGAGAATAGACGCGAGATAGAACCCACGGTCCCGAAATGGGAAGCTAGCCTTGCTCACCATGAACGCCGTGTGTGCCCCGCCAGCGCCCATAAACACCTCGAGCACATGAGCCCCTACGAACCGCTCGTCCCACTGCTTCCGCGCGTCGTAGCTCGTCACCACCGCCGCGATCTCCTCTGCCGAGATGCCCTCGATGACCCTCTCGCCCTTGTAAACAGGCAGAGTGGCAGAGATCTCAGGCGCGAGTTTGCGGTGCAGCGGAAAGCCCTTCTCGGAGATGAGTGCCCAACCGTCCGAGACGGTGCCTGACCGCGAATGCAGCGCCTGGAGGTATTGCAGCGCGTTGAGAGCGTACTCCATAGGAAACTCGGAGGGAGAATACGCAGAGTCGCTCCCAGACGAAGGTGGTGAGATGGCAGCGACGGCTTGCTGCGTCGACGTCGCCGCCTGCTCCATGGCCTGCATGAGATATCGTCCTAGCGGACTACGAAGCCTCGGCACCGCGCTCGACCACGTAGAATTCCTGGTCTCGGAGGTGCCCTCCGCCTTTGTTGGACTCGGCGGGTCCGTGCTCGGCTCTTCGGCGTCACCATCCCAGCTCCTGTGCCGCCGGCGGATCACGCCGAGCACGGGTGGCTGATCGAGCGGGATCCGCGGCGGCTTGACGCGCTTTTGCTTGCTGAGCGACTTGATCTCTGCCTCGGGGAGCTCCTCGACGTCCACGGAGACCTTCGAACCGTTGAGCATGACGACGCCGCGTTCCCGGCCGGGGCCGCGCCGCACGATGGCCATCAGGCGCTCTTCGCCGGCAAGGATCGCGTCGTGCGTCAGCGTAAGCCAGAGCCCGCCACCTCCGGAAGACAAGCGATGTCGGCGGAGGCAAGAGACCGATTGAGGTGGCGGATCGACGACAATGTCGAGCGACGCCGCCCACGTATCCATGTCACATCGCAGCTCACATTCGACAATAGGCGTCGAGGACGACGTGCTCCCATCCTCGGACCGCGAGTTCGCTGGTGTGATTTCTGGAGAAATCGGTGTCCGTCTACCAGTCGATACCTCATACTCAATCCTGAAGAGAGAGCGCTCGTGATCATAGCGGACCTCAGTGGCTTTTGCGCCCGCTAGTCTGGTCGCCACAGGCGGTCCACCACATTTGATCGCAAACTCGCCGATTCCCGCGAGCGTCGTTATCATCTGCTGAGGGATGGATGTCTTGTTGGTCCAGCCTTTCGGATCGGATTGCTCGAGCAACGTCAGCAAAGTAGTCGTCGGAGAAAGCGTCTCTATCGCAAAGCCCTGAAGGTCGACTTGAGTGCGGATTATGTTGGCTTCTACTTGAGGAATATTAGGGAATAAGCTTGGTTCATCAGCAGAGAAAGAAAAGACGTGGGCGGTTGTGGGGGATTTATAGACGGTTTTGAGCAAGACAGCATCCCGTGGACTAGGAAGAAAGTCACGAAATGCAACGCGAGAAGACTATCGAAACCGTACTTTGCAGGCCACGTCGGTCTCGACTTGAGGTGCCAAAGTTCCGTGAGCTCGTTCACATCTTCTAGCAGAATCGCGTCTTCATGTTGCTTATCCCAATACGGTCGGGCACCAGGGGAAGCTATAGCAGCGTAGAGATCCCACAGACCTACACCCACGAAAGTGGCTTCAGCCTTATACACGACCAACGTGGGATCGATAGAGTCCAACTGCGTGACCGAGACACCGCGAGCCTCGGTGGCTATCATCGTCATAAATACAAATGCGCAGGATACGAAACGATTTCAACATACTGCGCTTCCATTTCGCCTCTGGCTCTTGTAGCAATGACGAAAAGTATATGTAATTGCGACGGATTCGACTCAGGATCGATTTCTCTTGAACAGCAGATCTCCCGACAGTAGAGCGGGGCGGTTGCAAAATAGCGCCAGATCCATTTGAGCCGGATAATGTGGATCTACCGGTGGCATTCGAAGAAGTTGTAACGAAGCTGGCATCGGCAGTACTTGTAGCATCTTGCAGCATCTGTTCAGACATGAGGTACGATGTAGGATTCCGCTCCTCGACAGACTCGACCCCTTGGGGGAGACCGTTCAGACGTAATCCGCTGGATGCCGAACGCTCTATGACAATTTGTACTTTAAGGAGGGAGTGATCGTCGAGGACAGCCGCGTGGTTTACCCGAAAAAGTAAGCTATCAGGATCAGAAGTGGGACCACCTGATGTAGAAATCGTGGCAGCAGGGCTATTTCGATACGCCCTTGCAGACCATGGGAGCTGTGCTACCTTGTCCGAGGATGCCTGCGTAGAAATCTGCACGTCCCAGCCTTCGCGCAATGGGATGCTGAATTCGACTGTCCGTGTTAGACGACGATGCTCACGGATGGCATGCAGCTCGTCCAGTCCTTGCAAGTCATCGGATGAGTGGGCAGAATGGTCGTCCTCGTCCTCAGGAATGATGGAATACTCAAGTGTGAGCGATTCCCTGTTTAGATCGAAACGGATTCGCGAAACAGCGACGCCGTTCCCATAGCCAGTTAGCAAAGGGACGCGTGACCGCCTTTTGATGGCCGTCTTCAGCAGGCCGAGAACCATCGCAGCCAACTGCTGCGCCAGGCTGCTCACGGTCCCAATGTTCCATAACGCACGAAGGTCGTGCTGCCAGAAGCACGTGATTCGCAGGCGCCCTGCATTTGCCTTTCGTGCAGATGACTCGCCAGAGGATGGCGGTTGAGGTGAAGTGGATGATAAAGACTGGATACACCATGCGAAGACTGGATGTGCATGGTCAAATAAGTTTGCTTAATCGACTGAGAAGGATCCTCACGCTTGACATTAGAGCGCACATAAGGGGGGCTTGGTCTAAGGTATGCGGGCTCGTCTGGGGAGCGTGGAAGGGATGTCGATACATCTATTATCGTCGTTGCGTCATTAAACGTGCGAGATATCGTGACGGCGTCTCGGGGGCTTGTGGAATTTATCACAATATGAATGCAGGAACGAGGCATGAATGACGGCGTACGCACTTTGCCGGCCACCCCAACGTGAAGTTTGTCTTGGATATTCGAGTGGTGGGGTCGAGCATCTCGAGCAAAACGGCACCATCGACTGCCGGATCCCACTCCTGTCGCATTCAGGAGTCGCCAAGATAGATTTCCAGGCGTCGAAGGGAATTGTGTCATCGGCTGTGGGTACGTCAAGCACGACCCTATATACTGTGTCTTCGGACTTGGATGTCCTGCGATGAACAATGACATCAGACAGCTCTGGGAGGGACGAGCGCCCCTTTCCCTTGGTGGTTAATGAGGTGCTCTCTCTTGGGAGTGGTACGCGCTTCCATTCAGGAGAGGAGGTGGTGGTGAGGAGGCGTCTGAAGGATGTTTGCGCGTCATTCAGTGCATTGTACCACGCCTGTCGCAGGCTGGGGCCAAGATGAGATCAGAGCCAACCAGAGGACAGCGCAAGATGAACTGACCTTTTACCGTCGTGCATGATGCCGAGGAGGAGGTGTGGGGCCGTGACGGTGCGGACAAGCAGCCAGGACTTAAGCGGACAGCCGGCGCGGCGCGTTCTCGGGTTTCTTGTCACGTTGTTGTCCGGTCTTCTAAGAAGCACGGGACCAAATCTGCTCACTCCCACGTGCTTTCCGGCCAGCCATAACTGACTCACTCTACTCACCCAACTAACGCAGTTGTGAGGGTCACCGGTCGAGTCGAGTCGAATCATGCCTGCGGAGGACCCTGGACGTGTCCTGAGCATCCAGTCCCACGTCGCATACGGCTACGTTGGCGGCAAGGCTGCCGTATTCCCGCTCCAACTCCTGGGCTTTGACGTCGACGTAAGCACGTCCTTGCTTCCCATCCCGATGTCTTTCCGACCTTCCTGGAGTGTGTCAATACCGTCGATTTTTCAAATCATTCAGGTGTGTGCGGCTTCTGGCGACCAAAAATTCTCGCCCACGTTTTCATTTATCAAATTTCCAGGGTATCATCGAGTCGGCGGCACGAAGGCAACGGCCGAAGAGCTCGACCGTATGTTCTCTGTCATGGAACAGAACGGCCTTCTCAGCCCCACGCGGATCTTGACTGGTGGGTCATATCTGATATGACGCCAAATGTTTCCCAGTGGGATATTCACGAAGTACCAAGGTTTCATATTTGGTGCTGAAGCGTTGTCCGTTGTGGCACGTACTGTGACCAAGCTGCTTCAGCACGATCCGCAAATTATATATTTATTGGATCGTAGGTGGTAACTGATCCTATGACACTGGCAAAAGCTAAGCGATGGTTGTCCCTTGCCCAGCCGTCATGGGGGACGCAGGTCACTTGTATGTCCCGCCCGACGTGATCCCTATTTATCGTTCTTTACTTCCAAAGGCCTCCATAATAACGCCAAACTGGTTTGAAGTCGAGTAGGTTCGAGTTCGGGTTGACGGGTGTTGAAGATATCATGCATCGTGACTCATCCAACTGCTGACAGGACGCTTACTGATACCAAGATCAAAGACAAGGCCTCGTTGCAGAAGGCGCTCACGATTCTCCACGAAACGTATTCCGTTCCGAACGTTGTGATAAGTTCCATTCCCATGGAACGGTGGCTGAGGGACCTGACCCCGCCACATATCCGTTCTTCGGCCAGCGACGAGGAGCAGTCCTTACTCTGCCTTGCTTCCGTGCGCGTAACCGGCGACGGTAGTGGGACGGCAAGCCGATTTCCATCATCAGTCTACGCCGGATGCGTTCCGCTCATCAAGGGCTACTTCTCCGGCGTCGGCGATCTCTTCTCTGCGTTCGTCCTCGGCCACTACACCGCTGACCCTCAACATCTCCGGCACTTACCTCCGGAGGCGGATGGCAGTGCTATTTCGCCAATTCCAACTCCAACGCTGTTGCCCTTCCTTCCCCCGCTCCCACGTGCCGTTTCGCTCGCGCTGACGAAAACTACGCGATACTCCGCCTGACGGATAAATATGCGTCCTCGCTCCCGCCAGACGAGCGCACGACTACGGACGATGAACTGGACGAGAAGGACCCCGGGCGACGGATTCGGCGCATGCGTGGGCGTGAGCTGCGTCTCGTCCAGGGCAGGAGGATTCTCGGCGGCGAGGCCATGGGGGAGCTGAGATTGTTAAGGGAGTGGGAGGATTTCTGGGGACACAGGTGACGGGCAGCAATGTCTGCCACAGCAATTAGAGCAGGAATACAATGCCTTTCACACTAGAATAATAAATCATCTCAGTGTACGAAAAAACCTTTCTGGCGTGCAGTATTGGCATGAACAAACATCATTGCAGTAGTATTCCTGGTGACTGCAATAACAGCCAGGCGCTCATGTGCCCGGCACCTTTCGAAGATCGATGGCACACTATATCGTCCCAAGCTCTATAATGAAAGCGACTGATGCATCTCCAGATGTATGTTACAAAAGAGATGGCCAGGCGTTAGTCCAGTGGGAGGAAGGCAACGGAGTTCCTCGCTGGTATTCGATACATACTTCAGTTCCAAGTCCTTGTGGATCAGTCAGGGAACTTCGTAACGAAATGGTCTCCTACTGAATAACAGGAAAGGCAGAACACTCAACTGAGAGGTTTACGTCTCATAGTTTGTTGGAGGATATGGGATGTAGCGTGTTGCAGTATTTACCCGCAGGAGGACAGCAGACAGGCCAGTCCGTAAGTGGGATCTCCGAGTCTCTCATCTCAGTTGCGCGCTCGTTCGGCCAACTGGCCGTTTTCCTCCCACATGGCATCCTCTTCGAAATTTCCCCTCAGCATGCTTAAAAAACGCAGGCAGCAGCAACGAAATAGCAAAAGTGAACGCCAAGCATAGCAATAGGTGTTAGGTGTCATAATAACTAACAGCAACATCGTTCCTTAGCGACCGCCTCGAACACCTTTTTCGCATCAACGCCTCCTCACCGTTCGCCTCCATATCCATCGCATCGCATCTAGCTCACAAGTCTTTACCTGTCACGGGAGTTGTCTAGGCAGCAATCGTCCTCGCCTTCAAATGCAGCAGCTTTCTCCTTCCCTCGGCGTGGGCCCCCTCTTTGGCCTTTTTGCCTCTTCGTAGCGCAAACGGACTCACCGTCAGCATACTTTCCCGCTCTTCAGCCTGCTGTCACGCATTCTCGCCCATTTTGACTCGAGTAAACACGTCCCCTCTCACGCGCCAAGCTACCAGTCCACCATGTTCCCTCCACCCACTTCCGGGTTCCTTGGCAGCTCCAACGCTATCACTTGAAGCGGGGAGGTGCATTATTGTGACCGCCTCCGCTGGTCCGTGGACACTGTACACCTCTTCCAGCGATGGGCTGGCCTCTACCAAACTGTTGATGGCTGCCAGGGGAATCGTGAGATGAATGCGAGCGGAATTCACTTACTGGAGAGTGCGTGGCTGATGACAGCGTCAGGACAGGGATAGTGAGCGAGACTGGGAGAGAGAGGAATAGAGAAGGGTGTTCACTGGTAGAGTAGCCCTTTCATTGCGGAAGGATGGGCATCACTCAATGCTGCCAGCACCTTTACTATTTTAGAGTCTGATAACGAGGTGCACCCTGTCGGGCTACCCTTGTTCCTTGGTAGGTTCTTCCGTATTTTCGGTTCGTTTGATGGGCTTATGTCCACATAGGCACCAGCGTCATGGCATTCTGTTCCAGATATATACCTGGGTACACCGTCGTCGTATGAGGCATGGCCATCCAGACCTTATTGTTGCATTCGCACCACCAGCACCAGCACCAGCACCAGCATCTTCACAACCAACATCCAACTCACCCACCTCCGGACTCACGAGCGCCGCCCCCGGATGGTGACAGCCACGGACACGCCCAGTGGCATCCATGCAATCATACGCATCGACGCCAGCACGAGCACGGACACAAGCGCGTGTATCCGTGCTTTCGCATCGCTCGCGTTGACGATGGTTTACCCGCGCATAGGCCCGGCAGCACGCAACCTCTGTACCTCGCCTCCATTCACGAATTCCGGTCCCTCCCACGAATGGCACGAGCGCCCATACCACGCTCCACGTCATCTTGTTATCTCATGTGTGACATCTCATTCCAGCGTTATTGTAACGAACCCATACTTGAACGACTCCGGCATCGTCTCTTCCACGGTTCACGTGCCACGTACCGTTGAGCGCAGGCGAGTCGGCGGAGGTCCGATGCGCCAGTGGAGGTTCAAGTAATGCCAACTGCCGGGGGGGTATCTTGGCAGTGCGGACGCCGCTCATGAGGCGGAGTCAAGCTGCGACCGTGACCACGAACACGACGTGCGGGGTGGCAAATGGAGCAACGCGCACGAGGACGCAGGGATCAAGATTCTGGCTGTGACGTATACGACGGTGGGTCCCAGCGAGGCGTCTGTCTGTCCTCCGAAAATTTGTTTTTTTTTAGTTCGCGCGGGGCGGCATGGCACATCGGGCCAATTCACTCTCCTGGTGCAGAGTATAGTGTGCTGTTCAGATTTGCCATGAGCGCTGCCATTTCGGTGTGCGGTTGGAGTGTAGGACCGACGTGGGGAGCAAGGAGGGAAGGCAAGAAGAAAAGTGGTTTTAATCTCACAACCTCAATGCTGATCATGTTGGGGTTCAGGGCAGATGACTCTTATACTAATGAGAGTCATCTCTGGCATTAACCAGGTCTGGGCAATAGAATTGTGGTCTGAGGTAAGTTCTACCATGGCATCTCAAGCATATACAGTAATAACTTTTTTTTCCAACAATAGAGTATGGTACATGATGTTTGAACTACAGATATAGACCTGGGAGATATTTAAAACTGTCAGAATTGTTATCAAAATGCATGTAGATGGCCACTTACAGACATGATTTGAAGACCTTTACAGTTAGCAAAGATGCCCTTTCTGAGGCTGGGCCATTTTAGACAATACTTCATTTAGATAATACTGATCCTTTTCCTGTGCTTTTAAATGTTGTACTTGTTTGTGCATAAGAAGGGCATCATCAAGCAGAGACTTGGCATCTTGCCATTTTAACCTTTTCATCTGTACTCTGGCTAAACAACAAAGAGTATTTCCTTGACCTAGAATACTGCTAGCAACCTTATAAAACTGTAATGCCTTATAACATGAGGCCTCAGCATCATTTAACTCTCCTAGTTGAAGATATATATCTCCAAGTCCAAGATAATCATTTGCTTGGCCTACAGCATCATTTACAAGTTTGTGAAATTCTAAGGCCTTCTGATATGAGGCCTCAGCATCATTTAACCTTCCTAGTTGACGATATATATGTCCAAGTCCTCTATAATCATTTCCTTGGCCTAGAACATTATTGGCAAGTTTGTGAAATTCTAAGGCCTTCTGATATGAGGCCTCAGTATCATTTAACCTTCCTAGTTGAAGATATATATGTCCAAGTCCTCTATAATCATTTCCTTGGTTTTGAACATCATTGGCAAGTTTGTGAAATTCTAAGGCCTTCTGATATGAGGCCTCAGCATCATTTAACCTTCCTAAGTAAATATATATCTGTCCAAGTCCTCTATAAACATTTCCTTGGCCTAGAATATGATTGCTAAGTTTGTAAAATTCTAAGGCCTTCTGATATGAGGCCTCAGCATCATTTAACTTTGATAGTTGAAGATATATATCTCCAAGTCCTTGATGGCTACTTCCTTGGCCTAGAACATTGTTGGCAAGTTTGTGAAATTCTAGGGCCTTGGAATATAAGGCCTCTGCCTCATTTAATTCACTTTGAAAAACACATATAGTACCCAGATTCAAAAGAATATTGGCATGTAGAGGGCCCTTATTTTCTTGGCTGCCTTCACATAACACCTCTGCCTCTTTTGCTTTTTGTTTTGCTCTTTCAAGAGTATTAGTACCATAAAGTAATCCTCCCCATGTTTTAAGACATTTAATTAATAATGGTAAATGATCATCCCTCTGTTTCAATAACTGAACAGTTTGGCTTATCAACTTGTCTGAGTGATCTCCAATGCTACTGCAAAATAATGTAAATGTGCAGATGGCATCAACTAGCTTTGTAATGTTTCCAAAGTCTGACTTTAGAAGGCCAAAAAGTATAGCTTTTGTGTTATTTACTTCTAGCACCATTTCAGCATGTTTACTAGCTTGTGCTTTATATGAATCAATAGAGGCCAAATTAATATAAAATTCTCCAATAGAATTTTCATCCTTTTGATCAATTTGGATGTGAATTCTACAATAGTTTTGAATAATTGGATGGCTCTGATATCTCTCTCCCATCATGCTTATTAGACTGCACTGTTGAAGAGTGCAAATCCCAGATGAAATGTCTATGTCCAAGAACATTTTCTGAAACTGTTCTATCTGCATTTTATGCATTCCATCTGGTAGCATGCTAAGAACTCCAAGCATCTCTTTGGCAGATGGATTAACTCTCATCCTAACACTATCAATAGATAGCTGGATGGAGTATTCAAGATTTGACTGCTTATTTTCCAGGTTTCTATGGATGAACCTGGTCTGCTTTTTATTCCACTCTTCCAGCAACAACTCTGCTGAAGTGGCCTGAGCAAGGTGTGCCAACAGTGTGACAGCAAGAGGAACATAATCAACGGCCATAATAAGTTCCTCTGCAAATTTATCAAAGCTGCCCACAGTGCACTCCCAGACTCTCTTGGCAGCATCACCATCCAGTGTGATCAATGGTGGCAAGAGGGGCATTGTCCACTGTGTCAAGGCAGGCCGCATTATGCCCCGCATCGTGATGAGCACCGTAGTGCAATGAAGTTCAGTGACTCTCGATAACAGCTCCTCAACGGAACCTTTTGTGTCCCCATCTTGATCCCATGGGGACTCAAAATTATCAAGACAAAGGATACAGTCCAATCTGTCCAATGTAGCACGTATATGAGGCCACGAGACATCCGTGGCAGCATCCAAGAGACCGAGTGTTTTTGCAATCTCGATCAAAAGAGCATCGGATGAGAAGACCGATTCACAGGCAACAAAGTATCTCGCATCCCCGAAATGTTCTCGGACACGTTCATGGGTCAGCACCGCATTTGCAAGGGTGGTCTTGCCATAACCACCAGGACCAAGGATCGCAATGCGGGCAGGATGAGAGCCAAGATTGGTAAAAACCATGTGGATGACTTCGGCGAGCTCGGCGTCACGTCCAAAAAATATTTGCGGTGAACGTGGCTCGTGAGGCATCGATCTAAGCGAGATGAGCATACAGTCAAAGTAGAATTTTTAAAAACACGAACATGAAAATATCAGATGAGGCGGCAGCACGAGATGGACCACCTTGGGTCACCTATGATCGCAGACGTCAGTCGATTGCGATAGGTTGACATTGGGCCAACACGTACCCTATACCTATGTTCTTCGGCGAGCTGCGCCAAGCGAATATCAAGAGTCAGCTCGACCTGCAGGCGAGAGGTTAGGCGGGTAAAGTGAATAGTAAACTTAATTACGAACCTGGAAAATTTGAAGCACATTCGCAAGCTTGCCATCATATTCCTTGATCTTCTGCAGCAAGTCCATGCGAAAAAGGACCTTCTTGATGCCTCGAGTATCCTTGCTCCGTTTCAGCGAATACTTGATCTTATCCAAGTCACTTAAGAACGATGAGCCATCGATAACAGTATCGGGAATGTAAGGCTTACGTCTCGAGGGACCGAAATATTCCGCGCAGACCAGAGGGAAGATCTTTCTCTTCCAGGTTGTATGTCTTGCACTTCTCTCCGAGGGAGCCCACCACGTGAGCGATTTTCTTGAGTTTTTCCATCACAACATCCCACTCTTCCTCGTACTGCTTCATTCCCTGTTAATTCCCCAGTAAGATTCAAGGTGACTATGAGGTTAAATGAGCACTTACGTTGCGTATATCAAGAACTTGGAGAAGGAGGCCCGCAACAGGTGAGATCCAGGGTACATTCTTGATCAGAACACTCGCCTCTTTCAGAGCAGCGAGAGAAATCTCGACTGCGCTGATCGAGGCGTCGATAAATCCTCCAATTGGCTCAGATGAGGTGCGATTGACCTCGGTGGCGGCTGAAAGAGCGGATCGACGAGCTGGAGATAAGCGTCAAGAACCCGTGTGAGAGAGTTGGTGGTACTCACGGCCGGGTTGGTCGACGGTAGTCGAGGATGCAGGAAGAAGCCTGCGAAAAGTATTCTTGAGAGTTGACGGCTTGGATTGCATATTTCGACGAGTTTGCGATTTGCGGTTGTAGACGTTTGGTTGAACGGCTGAGGAAGGGACGACCTCGTGGGATACACGGTTTTCGGGCGCAGCCTCCGTGGCGCTAGGAAAGACCACGTGACCCTCTGGGACCCGCTTTCGCTCGCGAGTGGCGACAAATGAACGATGAACGTCGATGAACTGATGATTATATTGTTGGTTATCCGTCGCAATCCTCTCCCGCTTCTTGCTGCGCCCACGGGAAGCTAGCTTACTAATGAATTATCCCGAGCCCCTTCAACATACGTGCGAGACAGACTCATGGCAAACAGGAGCCCTCTCGAGAACCCCGGCAACATGAGATAGGTGCACTTTCGCCGGCTTTCTGCACCCTTGCACCAAGCGGAGTCAACAGTAGACTGAGTCCCAGTTGCCAGCCTTTGGATGCACAGCGTGTTGCATTTGTCCCTCAAGGCCTCAACCCTTCTGAGGGCCATGCCTCTATGAACCTGCGTGACTTGCATTGAAACATTAAATCTCCGTGATCCGTGTACTTGATACATCACCTGATGCTTATTGAAGGATGGTGACTGCCAGCGTCAAGCAGGGGGATTGTCCGCTGGCGCCGTGAAAAGTAGGGTAGAACACTTCATCGTCGTTTATACAGATACATCCCATGGAGCGGCGCAGTTTTAGTTTTCTCCACGACCCAATTTGTCCAGAGCGCGCACGCCCTGCTCGTACCACTCCTCTCTTGACACCCAAAACTCTTCTCGTCCCTTCATGATGTCCGCCAAGACCGCGCCCCCGAGGAAGACCATGTGTTTCCTGCGCGGCGGATCCTCGATGCGAATTTTGAATTTCTGAAAAACAACAAAAACAAAAAAAAATCAGAAACAAAAGAGGAAAGCCCGTCAGCTGCAGTTTGAAACGACACAAGGAGCAACCGTGGAACGGGGCGAAAAAAAGGGAAAACAAAAAACCGATACGCACGTTCAAACGCGTAGGGTCCCCATTAAGCACGCGTGTCAGGTACAGCTGCTTCATCTCCTTTTCTAGGCGGCTCGGGAGGCCGGGATACATGCTCGAGCCGCCAGAGAGCACGATGTGCTTGTACAACTCCGAACGCGTGTCGACCGCGGCGCTCTGGATCGTCTCGAAGAGCATCTCGGCGACGCCCGGCTGCTCGATGTCGACTAGGCGCGGCTGGAACATGCACTCGGGGGCTTCGAAGCGCTCAGAGCCGACTTTGATCGTTCGGCCGTCGGGCAGCTGACAATGGCGAACGTAAATATCAGCAGAGCGGGGGAAGGAGAAAGGCGGGTTGGGGGCAGGGAAGGCCCCGGCCAGCGGCTCACTGTGTAGCTCTCTACTAGGGTGGTGGTCTCTTCCGCCAGTCTGGTGTCCATGTCGAGATCATAACTACGACCGTCAAACGGAAAGACAGAAGGTCGTCATATACACACATACACGAAAAATACCAAGAAACAACTTTTGTTGCTCACCTGACGTAACAGAGCTTCTCCTTGATCTCTCGGACGGTCTCGAAATCAGCCGTGCGGTTGAAGGCATATCCGCGCATGAGCAAAAGTTTGATCAGATACCGCGTGACGTCGCGCCCGGCGATATCGAGCCGCCTCGTGAGGTGAGGGAGCGCAAAGCCGTCGTATACGGGCACGATGTGCGTCACGCCGTCGCCAGAGTCGACCACGACGCCAGTCGTCAAACCTACGTGCATCGATAAACAACAAAAGAAAAGGAAGAACGAAGGAAGAAAACGCAAACCTTGCGCATAGAGCGTGAGCACGGCCTGAATGGCGACGTACACGCCCTGGAACCCATACTCCTCGAACATCACCTGGCACATCCGCTGCCGGTTCGCGCGCGGGTTCATCGGCGGCTCGGTGAGCAGCACCTTGCGCCCCCGGGGGTCGATGCGCAGCTTCTCCGCAAAGGTGTAGTCCCAGAGGTGCTTCATGTCCTCCCAGTTCCGCACGATGCCGTGCTCCATCGGCTGCGTCACCTGCAGGTAGTTCCGCAGCGCCGCCGCCTCGTCCCCCACCATGATGTCCTTGATGATTGCGTCCCCGACGCGCTCCTCTGCGCGCAGGATCGGCCGTCCGATTATGGATGGGAAGACTGCATCGACGGCGTTGGCGTTGGCGTTGTCGTTGTCGTCGTGGTCGCCGGTAGTATAACGGGAGATATAGGAGAGAAGAGGGAGGACTTGTCGTCAGAAAGGAAACAAAAACAAAAACCCTTCGTTGGATGGAGGGATCGCGCTCACCGTGTTCAGGAAAGTTGGAGCCAGCATATCCGACCTTGACGAACTGCGCAAACGCAGGGCCTTAGAAGGGTCAACACTGTTTAATCGTAGGGCGGGTGCCTACCCCGGTTCCGTTATCTACCACCAGTGGTGCCGAGGGGTCCATGTCGTCGAGTGACGTTAGAGTCGTTGTTACAGTTAATACAGTAGTTCGCAGTATCACACCGAGGGTAGCCAGATCTTGCGCTGCGGTGATCGGGGTACCTCGGCACTCTGGACACCTGGACACAGCACACAGCTAGTCTCTCAACTGCTCAACGCGCTCAATGCTCAACTGGAAACACAAGTGGTTCGTGTATTTGCCCCCACTACAGCAATAATCAATGTAGCAAAACACCAAGAACCGGTGGGTATCAACAAATATATATTATTCGTTTCGCGCGGGCGGTGCTGAGCTATAAAACAATAAAATCAAGTGACCCGCACCGCCATTCCACCGACACAAATGCGCCGGAAACGCAGTTTCAAAATGGCTAATCGTGAAAAAAAATTAGAACATAAAAGATATTCGTCTCGCTCGCCACTCGGGATTGCGAATGGCGAGGACACTGCGACCATGGCACAGGCAAGAAAACACAGGCGACATCGGCGGGCCCAAAAACATTACAGCGAAGCGCCTCGTCAATCGAAGGTGTTGTGCATTGTGGCTTCATGAAGGCAGGAGTTGATAATTTAAATGCCTCCATACGCATCCTCCTCGTCATAGACAGTACAGACGGAGGCGGGACGCTTGGCAGGTTCAGCCCCGGTCTTGGGCTCGTGGGGTATGGCAGTTGATTGGGCCTGGGTGGGCCTGGAAGTGGCGAGTGGGCTGCCCTTATGCTTCAACCCCGCCGGAGGGGGAGTCCGCGCGTCTGCGAATTCAACACTGAACGGCGAGGGAGTCTCGCGAGCGCTCAGCGGAACAGGGAACTCGAGCGACGCGACAGGAGAAAAAGAGCGCTCGGGAACACGTATCTCTGGCAGGGTCGGTGGGGTCGATGAGATACGTGAATGCTGGAACATGACTGGAGTGGGGAGGGGCACTTCGGTATCCACCTCATATGCATCGACTGGGGGTTCTGTACCCGGGTCAACGAAAGGAGACTCGGTCGGTGCACTCTCATATTTTGGCGGGAGTTCAGGGAGAGGGGGAAGGGCTCGGGTATCGGATGTCCTACCCTGGGACCCCACTGGCGTAGCACCGAGAACCGAAGACATGGGAGTTTGGAGCTTCTCAGAGATTTCTGCGTACTGTGCAGCTTGGAAAGGGGTCACGCTAGAACGCGAAAGGTTAACATATCGAGGGTCGGAAGCATCAGGAGGTACGACGGGACTGTGAGGTCCGCCGGTGGTCGAATTCTGACGAAACATTGCAGCGTGGCCCATGCCACTCGATTGCTGTCTCGTAAGGGCCGGAGGGGGAGGAGCCGGGCTAGGTTGCGGTAGGTCATGGTAGTCAGGCATATCGCTCGAAACTGGTGAAACCATGACATCTTGTGCATAAGGAGAGATGAAGGGATTTGCCGAGGTGGGAGAAACGACGTCGCCGGGGGAGAATGAGGGTTGAATATATTCAGCTCGGTCGTAGCCATGTCCAAAACCATTGTTGGGATACATGTTTGGGAAGGTTGGTCTGCCGGATTGCACGGACGGCGTGCTATTCAAGCGGCGCTCAATCATGGTCGGAGGACGGGGAGAGCCACGACCCATATTGTTGTAAGATCGAACTGGAACAGGGTCATCTGGGAGCAAGACAGACTGCCTACGGGCATCAGGACGATTCCAGATTTCTTCAGCCAATGCTTCATCCTCCTTACGGCGACATTTCCTCTGGGACGATGTCGTGAGGAATGGGTATACATGGGGAAAAATGGGAATATAGGACCAACCAGGAAGTAAACGATAGCGGCCAAGATACCCGCGGCTCCGAGGATAGCGGCGATAATACCACCGGCAATAATGCCGGTGCTCGCACCACCAACAGGAGCTGGAGGATTCGTTGGACTGGGGCGAACAGAAGTAGCTCCATTGGCTGCAGGCTGATTGGGAACGGTCTGAACGAATGTGAGGGTGGTCGTCGGGGTGGACGAGGACGAGGACGAGGACTAAAAAGGGGTCCATAAGGCTGCTAGGAAAGTGTCAAAAACGGGCTCACAGTGGTAGTACTCGTCGTGAGTAGGGTACTGGAAGTGCTCGTAGAGGTTGTAGTTGAGGAGCTCAAAGTGGACGACGTGGAAGAGGTGGACGACGTCGAGGAGGGAGTCGACGAGGTAGAGGTGGAAGAGGTAGAGGTTGTAGACGGAGTGGGTGTGGGTGTGTCAACGATTGCGGTTTGGGAGGTAGTGGAATCGTCTTGCGTCGGGAAGAGGCTGGTGAAAAAACCAAAGGGATCGTTGTTATCCTGCCTGGCTTTCAAGTTGGCATGACGGTGACGTTTCCGGATATGTGACATAGAATATTCGGAAAAGAGAAAGGAGGGAGGGCACAAAGGAGTGTGGGGAAAGAGAAGGGAGGGGAGGAAAGGGATACACGAAGGAGAAACACAACCACGGAGCGGCGTCGTCGTGTCGTGTCGCGACGACGGGATATTAGGCGGATGACTAAGCGGACTGCTTTGCTGGCGGCCTCGCCCGTGGGACCATCGACGCTCAGCTGGCGTCATACGCTCTTCTGTTGGTCGCAATGGCGACCCCCGCGTATGCAAATGATCACCTTCCGTTGATGTTTCTCGCCACTCATCTCCACCTCCGCGCTCTCCTTGGCACTGCATGACAACACACCCCCACTTCCCCGGACTCCCCCTCCGTTTCGTGTTCCTCTTCTATCATCAACTTCGTGTTCTTGCCCTCGTCACCACCATCGACAACGTCGACCCTCGTATCTCGTATCTCCCCTCAGTTTGCAACAACACCGACAGGTCTTCGTCCTCAACATGCACCGCTGCGTGGTATGTAGAGGCTTTGCTTTGCTCACAAACTCGGCTTGTCCTAGCAGATTGATCCGCTCGGCCTCACCTATTCCAGGCAAATTGTGGCCCTCTCGGGCGCCACGAACGGCACCGTGACGTCTACCTTCGGGCCTACCGCTGCAAGCGGCAGTCTTGCCCCTCAGCTCTTCCTCGTCCTCCGTGGCACCTCCTTCGTCCTCACTACCTCTCCTCTCTCTAATGCCACCGCCAACGTCACCGTTTTGGCCTCTCCCTCAAATGTGTTTGTCTCTACGACCTTTAACTCGTCCGCCGGTAGCATTTCCACAATCGATCTGCCACTTGACGAGGACGTCACCCTCGCAGTGACATATCTACCATCTCCGGATGGCCGGCCAGCAAGGCTCGACATCGACATGGTCAGGGTCGTCAGCCCAGACCGGAGGTGAGTTCGGATCATCGTGGCTTGCTCCCAGATGTTATTGACACTCTCGCCACCATCCAGACTCACGTCGCTGACTCCGACGCCCCTTCCTTCCTCGAGCTCACTTCCTTCCTTTCTCATTCCCGCCCCTTCCATATCAACCTCTCCCTCTCCACCGCGCTCTTCGTTAGCGCAACCGAAAGGGACCATCGTCGGCGAGTCCCTTGCGGGATTTTTTGGCCTCATTCTCCTCCTTATCTCCATTTACATGTTGCTTAGACGGAGACGTCGGAGAAGACTGCGATCCGCGGAGCTCTTCGAGATGCAGACAAGAAACGAGAGCAGAGAGCCGGGAACGGGAAGTTAGCCGAGAATGCTTTTTCCTGGATCTAGACGAGGTTTGTTTCATCATCGCTCTGGTCGTATGTGCAGTATTTATAGTACCGTACATTGTAGTATCTACGCATCTAGATATTCCTCTCGTCCTTCCTGTTCCGGGCACGGACATCCACGGGCCGGTTAATGCCGATGAATCCATTCCCTGTGTCCCTTGCCAAATTGCCAACATGTCACTCCGAGACCGAGACGGAGAAGCGGACAGAATTGCATCCGCACAGCAAACACTAGACGGTGTGTAGCATCCTCACCTCGTATTTGCTACGTGCATCGTAAACTGGTCCTCTCAAAAGTTCTCTATGACATGTCTCAGCTTCTCGGCACGCAGCTTGACAAGGAGACCCTCGCGACATGCGTCGGAATGATTGAAAGTGGAGTGAATCCGGAAGCGCTAGCGGTTGGTGTCCGTTTTTTAACCAATATGCCTTGAGGTCAACCCTTCTACGTCAGGCCGTAATCCAAGAATTGAGAAGAGAGGGCGCGACTATCACAGCACGAACGAACGTGACCGATGGCGATGGCGGAGGGAGGCAGTCTCGTGTTGCTGGGAGGGGATGATTAGTCAGCATGGGAGGTGGCGTGACTACTGCGTGACTCGGTTGCGGTCGTTGATTTGTCATCCGCTGCGCTGCCCTTGTGTACCCTCTCACTCACTCTTATCCACTACCTCATACCCATGTCCGCACCAAACTCGCCACGGCTAGTCGACTCATTTTCAGTCCCGAAAGATGTTCTCAAGGAGTTCGAGGAGATGGCCGAGGAGGAGAACGTCGACCCTTTCGCGGAGACGGCCTCAAAACGGCAGATCGCTGCTCGACAGTCCGACTACCACAATCGACGATTCAGTCGACTAGCAAATGAAAGCGCAGATGCATTCTCGGCAAAAGAAGACAGCCAACCTGCAGAGGGCGGTTACAAAGAGGCAATGAGAATTCAGAGGCTCGAGAAGGAGGAGCAACGCGTACGCAGGGCTATTGAGGAGAAGGAGAGGCGGGAGCGCGACGAGGATAAAGAGAAGATGGACCTCGACCGGACACCCCCTGCCGCAGAACTCGAGGCCGCAGAGAAGGAACTCGCTGCAGCCCAACCCCAGGAAACGAGACGCAAGCGCCGTTGGGACGTTTCAGAACCGGCCGAGAAGGAGGAGAAGCCCAGTGGGGAGTGGTCTCAAGAGGCTCTCGAGTCGTCGGCACCCAAGAAGCGGCGCTCTCGCTGGGACGCAACTCCCGCCGACGTCACCGATACACCGAAACGCTCCCGTTGGGACCAGACGCCAGCCGCCGGCGGTCAGGATGCGCCGATGGTCCCCATCATCATGAATGCGCCGGGCATCATGATGGAGGACAAGCATAACCGCTATCTCAGCGACGAGGAGCTCGACGCTGTCCTTCCAGCGACGGGTTATGTCATCGTGGCGCCGCCGCACGGGTATGCTCCTCTCATCGCCCCGAGGAAACTCATGGCGACGCCCATCACAGACGTCGGCGGCTTCCATATCCAGGACGGCTCCGATGCCGCCGCCGCTGCCGCTGCCGCTGGCCTCGCTCCTGAACTACCCACCGAGATTCCTGGCGTCGGCAACCTTGCGTTTTTCAAACCCGAGGACGCGCAGTACTTTGCCAAAATCCTCAAGGAGGAGGACGAGACGGAGTTGTCGGTCGAGGAGATGAAGGAGCGCAAGATCATGCGCTTGCTGCTGAAGATTAAGAACGGCACGCCGTCCGTGCGCAAGACCGCTTTGCGCCAAATCACGGACAAGGCCCGCGACTTTGGAGCTGGACCGCTCTTCGATAAAATCCTTCCTTTGCTCATGGAGCGGACCCTTGAGGACCAGGAGCGTCATTTACTCGTCAAAGTCATCGACCGAGTGCTCTATAAGCTCGACGACCTCGTACGCCCATATGTGCACAAGATCCTCGTCGTCATCGAGCCACTTTTGATCGACGAGGATTACTACGCGCGTGTCGAGGGTCGCGAAATCATATCCAATCTCTCCAAGGCGGCCGGCCTTGCGCATATGATCTCGACCATGCGACCGGACATCGACCACGCCGACGAGTACGTGCGTAACACCACCGCCCGCGCATTCTCCGTGGTCGCATCGGCTCTAGGCATCCCCTCTCTACTCCCCTTCCTCAAGGCCGTTTGTCGCAGCAAAAAGTCGTGGCAGGCGCGTCACACCGGTATCCGAATCGTGCAGCAAATTGCGATCATGATGGGCTGCGCAGTTCTCCCGCATCTGCGGAACTTGGTCGATTGTATCGCCCACGGTTTGTCGGATGAGCAGCAAAAGGTCCGAACTATGACTGCACTGGGCCTGGCCGCTCTCGCAGAAGCCGCCGCCCCTTACGGTATCGAGTCCTTCGATAACGTTCTTAAGCCACTTTGGTTGGGTATCCGTTTACATCGTGGCAAGGGCCTTGCGGCGTTCCTCAAGGCGATCGGCTTCATCATCCCGCTCATGGACCCCGAATATGCGTCTTATTATACCAAGGAAGTGACGGTCATCCTCATTCGCGAGTTCCAAACATCCGACGAGGAGATGAAGAAGATCGTGCTGAAGGTGGTCAAGCAGTGCGCCGCGACCGAGGGCGTCACCGCCGCATACATCAAGCAAGACATCCTCCCGGACTTCTTCAAGTCGTTTTGGGTGCGCCGCATGGCGCTTGATCGCCGGAACTACAAGCAAGTCGTCGAGACGACGGTCGAGCTAGCACAGAAGGCGGGTGCGTCCGAGATCATCGGCCGCATCGTGAACGAGCTCAAGGACGAGGCCGAGCCGTACCGCAAGATGGTGATGGAGACCATTACGAAGGTCATCGCGTCTCTTGGCGCCTCGGATATCGACGAGAAACTCGAGGTCCGCCTCGTCGACGGCATCATCTATTCCTTCCAAGAGCAGACGACGGAGGACCAGGTGATGCTCGACGGATTCGGCACCGTGGTCAACGCGCTCGGCATCCGCGTCAAGCCGTACCTCACGCAGATCGTATCGACCATCCTGTGGCGGCTGAACAACAAGAGCGCCAAGGTGCGCCAGCAAGCGGCGGATCTCACGACGCGTCTCGCGATCGTGATCAAGCAGTGCGGCGAGGACCAGTTGCTGAGCAAGTTGGGCTTGGTGCTGTTCGAGCAGCTGGGAGAGGAGTACCCCGATACGCTTGGCAGCATCATCGCCGCCGAGGGTGCGATTGCCAATGTTGTTGGCATGACGCAGATGAATCCTCCGGTGAAGGATCTACGTGAGTGCTTTACGCTCAGTTCTCAGAGGGGTGTTTCGTTCGCTAACACTATCTATGCTAGTCCCCCGAATGACCCCCATCTTACGGAACCGTCATGAGAAGGTGCAGGAGGCATCGATCAACTTGATCGGTCGTATCGGTGAGCGTTATGTTGGGTTCTCATTGCGAGTTTGTGTGTTAATGCAGTTGTTCGCTTCCAGCTGATCGTGGTGCTGAATTCGTACCTGCGCGCGAGTGGATGCGTATATGTTTCGAACTCCTTGACCTACTCAAAGCACACAAAAAGGGCATCCGGCGTGCCGCCGTCAACTCATTTGGTTACATCGCGAAGAGTCTGGGTCCACAGGACGTGCTGTCGGTCTTGCTGACCAACTTGCGCGTGCAGGAGCGCCAGTCGCGCGTCTGCAGTACCGTCGCCATCGCCATCGTCGCCGAGACGTGCGGGCCGTTCACGTGCATCCCGGCGATCCTGAACGAGTACCGCACGGCGGAGCTGAACGTGCGCACGGGCTGCCTCAAGGCGCTCTCGTTCGTGTTCGAGTACGTCGGGCCGCAGTCGGCCTACTACGTCGACTCGGTCGTGACGATGCTCGAGGACGCGCTGACGGACCGCGACCTCGTGCACCGGCAGACGGCGAGCACGATCGTGAAGCACCTCGCGCTCGGCGTCGCCGGGCTCGGGTGCGAGGACTCGATGATGCACCTCATGAACCTCGTCTGGCCCAACTGCTTCGAGACGTCGCCGCACGTCATCGGCGCCGTCATGGAGGCCATCGAGGCCATGCGCGTCACGCTCGGCCCGGGCACCCTCCTGAGCTACGTCCTCCAAGGCCTGTTCCACCCCGCGCGCAAGGTCCGCGAGGTAAGCCTCCCTCCCCCTATCTCGTCTCTTTTTCCCTGTCGCTGACGCCCGTGGCGCGCTGTTCTTATTCTCTCTGAATTAGGTTTATTGGCGCGTCTACAACGCGCTGTACCTCGGCGCAGCCGACGCGCTCGTCCCGTTTTACCCCGATATATCGGAGCTCAGCGAGGGCAAGAACGTGTATGACAGGCACCCGCTGCGGATGTTCGTATAAAAAATATATTCATTCAGACGTGGTATTATATTTTGGAGAGGTAGCTCGGGCGTAGGGCCAATTGATCACATCGATCATCGCTTGTTCATGTTTTGCCACTTTGTCTCAAAAATCTGTTTATGTGTCTGCGCACTTGTTATTTTCTCTCGTCTCTCGTCTATGATTACTGTAAAACTTAACACGCGAGTTTCTGTCACTTTTTTTCCTGAGGCCATTTTTTTTGCACGTCACTATCAGATGTTGCCCTACCGAGTCATACAGTAAGGTCATTGCGAGAATGAGAACTACATTTTGGTGGCATTGCCCTGAAAATTTGAAATAGAAACCGCAGCAGCTGTTATGCACGAAATGTAGAGCATCTTCGTCACTGCACCATTCACCATTTGCTGAGGCTGAGAAGATTCCCGACCTGTCACAACCAGGTGATTCACAACATGGAAGGTGATCCCATATACAATCGGCCCTTTGAACCGACCCTTCACAGGCTTCACTCGTAACGAGCGTCCGCGATCACCACGGGAAGGTTCATCTGTTCATCGATCGCCAGCCTCGGCCAGAGAAACGAAGTGCCCCCGCCGAATATTCCATTTATTTGTAGTGCTAGGTCAAGGATATTGCTTTGATTGTACGTACACACAGCCGTCCTAGAGTTTACTCGGAGGACGGCAGGAACAACAGTGAGACTTCCACACCGGGGGAAATAAAGGGGAGAAAAAAGATTAGGAGGTATCAAAGAAAAGTATCTATCCCGTGAGACCTGGAGGAAACCCGGAAAAGTCGACCTGATCTTGGATGGACCGCCCACTCATCGAATACGATATTCGTAGACGTAGCCGAAGGTTGGCCTGCACACGCGGGTTTGAAAAGGAAAAGGGGTCAGTCACCCCACACAAACGTTAAATGAGACATAACGACAGAGGGAAACGGAGCTATTACTTACACCGACAGGCGCGGTGATACGCATTTGCTGCGTCTCAGTCGCTCCGGGATTGACATCCGGACGAGACATGGGCTGCATTTGCAACTGTTGCGTCTGGCGGGAGTAGAACGAGACGCACATTAGCGATTCGCGTCTTTAAAGCAAGCGGGGCATAGCTCCTCGAAGTCTACGCCGGCACCGCTGTTGCTTACCTTGGGCACGGCCACTTGGAAATTCAGCCCGGTGGAGGCGGTGTTCCCCTTCACCTGGAACCGCGCAAGGATATCCACTACACCTGGTTGCGTCGTCGAGCCTTGTGGCGTCAACGAGATCACGAGATCGTTCTTATTGTATACAGTATAAGATTGTAGTTTC
Organism: Russula brevipes; assembly: GCA_022496215.1. Lineage (NCBI taxonomy): Eukaryota > Fungi > Basidiomycota > Agaricomycetes > Russulales > Russulaceae > Russula > Russula brevipes. Next base: position 58,640 of record WTXF01000066.1, on the reverse strand, counting down.
GGCGCGGCGCGTGCAGGTGCGGGTGCGGGTGCGGGTGCGGGCGGAGGTGCTGCGGGGGCTGCGGATGGAACTAGGTCAAACAAACTCGAGGTTGCTGCGGGCGCAGCCTGAAGTGGGGCAGAGGGAGCGGGCGAGTCGAAGAGGCTCAGGATATCGTTCGCAGTGGTCTTTTGAGGTTGAGAAGCTGGTGTCGGGGAAGTGGCGGACGTCGCAGTCGAACCGCCGAAGATCTCTGCCAGAAGATCCTCATTGGTCTTATGACCACCAGGTACCGCAACTGCAGGTTCTGAAGGTGCAGGTATATCGTCGCCAAGTAGATCGGCCTGAAAGAGGACATCGCGGATCAGAAGAAAGACTCAAGATGACGAGAGAGCTGCGCACGTCTTTCCCTGTCTTAGTTGAGCCAACAGGCTTATTCTCGCTCACTAGACAAAGACGGAGGGCTTTACCTCCGAAATGGACACATTAAAGACGGATAACGTACCGATTCCAGTGACAGTTGCCTTCAGTTCCGGCGGAGGCATGCGCTCCAAGACACCGACACGTAATTCGCCAAGCGAGAAGAGACTTGCGAATTCAACCGCCCGTTGCTGGAGCTCTAATTCTGGGTTCGTTGTATACCCAGCAAGTACCGCGGCAATACGCTCTTGCTGATTATTGCTGGTCGTGGGTCGCGATGATATCTTCGTGATCGATGCAAAGACGAATTGGCGCGTAAGGTAATTGGCATATGGTGAGTCGAGGATGGAAAGGATAAGATCGATGATCTCGACGTCAGTCACCTATAAATCCCACGGAAGGTATCAGATACAATTGAAAGCAACATCATCGACCCATACTGTTGTCGCTTGCTCTTCATCCACCAATCCGCCTTCGATCAAAGCTTCACTGTATTCACCAAGAATCCACGTAGCCGACAGAGTCAGGGCTTCTTGAGAGATGTCCGCGCAAAGGGCATTGTACAGTCGTGAGGCCGTATATGCCTGGAGTTCCGGGGTATGGACCACAAGGCGGATAAAGGCTGAGAGGATTTCCTCTCTCACATAGTTTCCGGCCTGTTGGGAATATCGTCGACATAAGCTTCATGTGGTACAGAAACAAAGCACCAACTAGCTTCAGGACGCGAAGGAAAGTATCAATGTGCCACCGTTTGTTTGGGGCAAACCGCTCGGCAGCAAGACTAATTTGAGTAGTCATGCCCAACTTGAACTCGTTGTCCGCGACCTCCAGGAAAGCCAATAACTCCCTAGTCATGACGCGAACATTCTGCTCATTGATAAGCGCATAAGAGAGTTCCAAGGCCCGCCGTCGAATGGAGATATCGCCATCTCTCAGACAATCGAGAATAGTGTTGCGATGTCGTTGTACAGCATCCGTGCTCATTAGAACCACCTTATTCAGCGTATTGAGTGCAACGTAACTGCCCCAAGTAGAAAGATGTGAGAACTAGGAAGGAGGGAAGGAGACGATCCAGTGCGAACCGGATGTTATTGTCGCGGTTGCTGAGGAATTTGCCTAGTATGTTGATAGCCATGACGCGTAGGCCACTATCGGCCTCCGTTTCAATCTCAAGGACGGTTAGGACGGTTTCATAGAGAATTGAATTTCCAACATTCTTTGTCGAGTCGGTGTTTGTTGCCACCTATCAAAGGTATCTGTAAGCCGTTTCTGCGAGTATCATGTGCCAAGTGAAATTCTACTTGTGCTAAGATGTCGTTCATAGTCTCGCTCGAAGTAGCATCACGATTTCCGAGTAGCCGGAGGAGCCGGAGTATCTTGACTTGGAGAAAAGGATCCGTGATACCTGAAACATCATGCTCGGGGCTGTATCCTGTCGTAACCAGAGATTTCAGATGCCGAACGAGAAGTGGTACAGCCTGAAGACCATGAATGTAAGCATTCTAGTCGGGTGCAGGAAGGTGGGGCATACGTTTCTAAATTCCTCGAGACACGCCGGGTCAGCTTGTACCATGTCAATTACGAGGGTGATCGCCGTCAATAAGACACCGTGATTACGATCTGCCAGAAGGTTCTTCGCCTTGGTGACAAAATGGTCGGCGAGATCAGGAACCTTTTTGATGACCCGTAAAGCACAAAGGGAAGCCTGCGTGGAAACGTGAGGGATGATGCACGAGAGATGCGAGAATGCTCCACGCACTTTCTTTCGAATGTACGTATTACTGGACCCAAGCAATTTCTCAATCTCATTCACGAGATCACGCGACATCTCCTCCGAGGCGATGTTCGCGAATGTGCACAACGCCAACCCCACTGCGTACATGTTGGAGTGATTCATGTCACTAGAAAATAGGAGGAATGAGACAAGGTCCACCAAGACGAAGGTACTGAAACGCACTTCTTCAAAGAGTTGGTGACTAGCGTCAGGACTTCTTGGCTCTCATCCAGCAAGAGCATAATCCCCAAATACCCAAGTCGCTTATCGGTAAAACGAGGGCTAGCCACGAGTTTCAGGCATTCGATCTGCCCAAAGTGTGCGGGAGAACCGAGCATGTGTATGTAGAGAAGTTTCGCGACATTGTTGTGCCGAGTATATGAGTCCTCCTCCCGGAACGAGGCTCTTATAGCAGCTGACTCTTGTTGTATGAGTGCGCGCTCATCTGCGACGGTCTATGGAGGGACAGTGAGTGATGTCGAGTCACGGAATGAGGGGGCCGGACAAAACCTTGCAGGCTCTGATGCCTTTGATAAGGGCTGCAACACGACTCAGGGTGGTTCCGGCTGATGGTATGCGACCACGACGCACCCTTCAAGTTGTGATAAACCATCGCCTACACGAACCAAATTCTCAGATCGTGTCCGTCGGAGAGTCGTGAAAAGTGAGCCTCAAGGGTTACCATTACGTAATATCTTACCACGTGACCGTTCATCACGCGCCTGCAATGCGCCTTTGCGACCTTCCAGGTGCTCCGACTGAAGAGTCTGATGCTGGTTGGCGAAAATCCGACATTGTAGTAAAGAAGATCGGAAGACTTCATTTTGTACCGTCCCGTCCCGGCCTGCTTCCGCATGACCACTAGTCCAAAGCAATGCTCACATTTCCATATCGACAAGTTGCGTGGGCGCAGTACCATTGCTCGTTCCTGTCTTCGTACCTCACTACTGACATCGATGACTGCGATTACCACGGTACGCGTCGCGACCACCATGTGGGGTCACCTTGTGCCGTCCGGTCTAAAACAACGACAAGGACTCCAGGACATGGCGCGGGTGGAATTCAGGCCATCCCTACTCCTTCCTGCTTGGGACGGTGGATACGGCGTTGACAATCACAGTTAAGATGGTGACGGGGATATGTCCCTCGTCACCGGCGGAGCACCAACACGCAACTTGCGCCAGAGTGCACATCATGGCCGTGGCACGGGACTCCCACGACCAACCTTGCACCCATTTGGATCCCAACACCAACACCAATGGCGGTAAATTGCAACTTATGTCACCAACGTGACGCAGTGCGGCCGTAGCGAAGCTCTCCCGCGACGGAAACCTTCCGTTCTTACTCTCCCTCATACCGGGCTGATTAAATACTTTTCGTTTTCTTGCGATGCCCGGGAAAGCAAATTCAAGTACGAGCCCTGTTCACTCTGCGAGAGATTCTGCAACCACACGTGCGTCCCTCCTGCTGTCGCCTCTGCATCTTCAGACCCGCACAATGGGAATGTGTCGACGTTTCAGGTAGTGAGGGCATAATGGATACCGAAGTGTATGAAGCTAGCTCCACCGTTGTCACGCGGCACCGAATTCGAGATGGCCGCGGCATACTTCCAGCTGTGATGCGGGGCACAGGCGTGGAACCCCGATGCAGACCCATGCCGATGTGGCTTGTGAGGATTCTGAAATGCGGAACCGACAAGATGAAAATATCTAAAGAGGACGAGCAGCAGCGAAAAGACTGATTCGCAGGTGATAAAACATCCGGCATTCTCAAAGTATTCAAGGTCATTCGCAACATTTCTGTCTTGCCCGCATCGCGATCCTCGATCCTGGTGGTTATGACAAACCGCCCTCGCCAAAGTGCTGCTCAGCCTATTCGACTTGTCCGAGAATACTTTGGGGGATGCCAGATATTTTATTACCTGCGAATCAGTTTTCTTGTCCGGTACTGGTCCTACGTTTCGAGCGACCGAAATATTTTTTGCACGACTTCGACATTGCCCATCAGGCCAGCGACATTCTCGAGTTTGTCCATTAGCACATCCCGCTTTTCCTTGTTCTGGTTCACCTGCAGTTAATTTACTGGAAAGATTAAAGGTGGTCGTGAGAGAGTGGGCGCATTGTGAGAGCTTGAGTCCTGCCACGGAAGCCACTGGTCGCCTCAGAGCCGCGAGAGAAGTCTCAATCGCGCCAACCCCGGTGTCAAGGTTTCCACTGGTTGGCGTCGATGAGGTGGGGCTGAGTAGCTGGATGAGACTGATGGATGAGCATGAGGGGGAAAAGCGATCAAGGATCGGTACGTAGGAGGGAACGCGGCTTTCTTAAACGCAGATTTCAGATCTCGGTTTCGGTCACAAATATGAGATTCCAAGCGTCCAAGTACCCAATTGACAGCGCTGTCGTCATGAGCGCTATGAATGCGTGTAACCGGCGCGTTTACCCGGCTCACGGCTCAAGATCCGCTATCCGCTGTGCGCGAATGTGAGCATGTGATTTCCTTCCCCGGACTTGACTTGAACCTCGATGTTGCGCATCGCTCTGGCCGCCGCCCGCTCGCCTCTTCGTTCCAAACTCTCCGCCAGGTCCGTTCGCCCAGAGGACCCGGAGAGCTCCATCATGCTGATCTGCTCGCTTTTTGCAGCAGGGCATTCTCGACGACATCTGCGTGGCGCACGATCAATTCGCTGCACACATTTTCCGAGGAGGAAGAGCTCCTGCGCGATTCCGGTATGCTTTCTCTCTTGTTCTTGAACGGCGGCGCGCTCAGGGCTACCTAGTGAAACGTTTCGCGCAGGATGTCGTTGGGCCCAAAGTCCGTGAAATGGATGAGAATGAAATGATGGATCCCTCCGTCATACAGGGCCTTTTTGACCAAGGGGTGCGCAACTCCGCCTCTTTTTTTTTCTGCCTAGCTCACGTTTACTGCAGCTCATGTGCATCGAGACAAGCGCGGAGCACGGCGGCGCAGAGTCCTCGTTCACTTCAGCAATCATTGCGATTGAGGAGCTCGCCAAGGTCGACCCGTCGGTATCTGTTTTGTGTGACGTGCACAATACACTCGTAAACACGGTGGTCCGTAAGTACGGCACACCGGAACAACAGGAGAAGTGGTTGCCGCAGCTTGCAGAGTCAAAGGTTCGTCATCAGGTGTACGAGAACAGCTGGTCATCTGTCCCTGACGGTTCTACAGCTCGGCAGCTTCTGTTTGTCTGAGCCGGCCTCCGGTTCAGACGCGTTTGCCCTGCAAACGCGTGCAACAAAAGACGGGGACAACTGGATCCTCAACGGTTCCAAAATGTGGATCACAAACTCATATGAAGCCGAAGTATTTCTTATCTTTGCTAATGTGTGTCCTGCTTTCTTGTGTGGGAGGCCCATTTTTCTGAGGATTACTCTGCAGATCGATCCGAGCAAGGGCTATAAGGGTATCACTTGTTTCATCGCCACCAAAGACATGGGGATCCAGATTGCTAAGAAGGAGCAGAAGCTCGGTATCCGCGCCAGCTCAACGTGCACGTTGAACTTTGATGACCTGAAGGTTCCTGCTGAGAATGTCATTGGTGGTGAAGGGCTGGGATATAAAATCGCGATTGAGATATTGAATGAGGGTCTGTCTGCTTCTTTGGTGTTTCCTCGAGCTCTGTTAAGAGAACATGATAGGTCGCATTGGCATCGCAGCTCAGATGCTTGGCCTTGCACAGGGAGCATTCGAGAAGGCAGTTCCCTACACATACGAACGCAAGCAATTTGGACAACCAGTGGGCACCTTCCAGGGCATGGCATTCCAGATCGCGCAGGCTGCCATCGATCTCGAGACCGCACGCCTTCTCACGTACAATGCCGCACGGAGAAAGGAGGAGGGCCGTAGCTTTACGAAGGAGGCGGCAATGGCGAAGTATTGGGCGAGCGTCGTTGCGCAGCGGGTTTCGGGGCAGGCGATCGAATGGGCGGGCGGTGTCGGTTTCACGCGGGAATCTGGCATAGAGAAGTTCTGGCGGGATTCGAAGATCGTGAGTTTTGTCCATCCATGAGTTTCTGCGTCATCTGACCGACTTTGTCGCGCCCAGGGTGCTATCTACGAAGGGACATCCAACATCCAACTACAGACTATCTCCAAATTTATTCAGAAGGAATACTCATAGAATAGGGTCGCGCACGAACTCTACTACAGCGAATTTGTATCATAGCACAATCTCACCTAGTCTATCCGTACCACAGTCATTGGCTCTGAGATCATGGTATGATCTTTCACAACAGGAACTTCAGCTCTAAATTGAGCGCGTCGCGCCGCGCATAGAACAAAGTCAGTCGCGTGTCGTCTGTTATTTTCTGAGTGACTATGTACTCTGGTGGTACTCGAGTCCTTGCCTGGCAATGCTGCCAGCGGGTTTATGAATTTTGTCTTTCCTTTGTTGTTGTGTTGACTGCCAGTGGTTTATAGGTACTTACATAATTGAGGACACCCGCGGCAAAGTCGGACGTCCCCAGTTCCTCACCCTCACTGGGCCTCACTGGCCTCAGTTCTCACCAGATCTCACCGTTGGAATACAAACACGCTTCCCCTCAGTCTTGGCTCTAGCGGCGGTCGCGTCATCAACTATTTGTCCCCACACCTAATGGCAGCCTAGATCGCCGGTGCGTTGTTTTCTGAGATGCCGAACGCCCACTGGTGCTGGCAGCTCAGTTCTCTGCACCATTGTGGTGGCGTCGGCGTGCCAACTGCGAGGTGAGTTGCAATAGCCGTACTAGTGCTATCGTATGCGTGTTACCCTTCTTCGCAAGTGATGATGCATCCTTGGGGTGCATTTGACGACAACTTACGGGTTGCTATTCACATAGGTACCCAAACCTTCCCCGTTCGGATCTTGAGGCTGACCATCCCCATGCACTATCATCGCGTCGAGTGAACACGCGCACGGGCACACCGTACCCTTACTCTGCATTGTGTTCCCACAAGCAGTGCCACCTGCTCAGCCATCATCCAACTCAAACTCTGGTCGCGCTGCCTTCACTAGAACCCCAGTCCGCGCCCCCATGATTGGCCACGAACACAACCACTCTCATTCACACGACCATGGGCGCCGGCGCCGATACCAACAACCTGTACGACTGTGTGCTTTCACATTCCCCGACAGCGGCTGCGCTGCCTCACTAGCGTTCATGGCTATTGCCACCGAGCCGCATCTCGGCGCCGTCCCCTTCCCTCTCCCACGCAATCACACGGTCGCCCCGCCTGCGCCCATGACGTCCTAGATCTCTGCACTCGTAGTACCCGTGCGCGGCCTGCGCCCGCGCCCCGCTTGCGTGGGGTAGCGGGCCCGTAACACGGATGACTGGGAAATCACCTGCACCCACCGTGCACGCTGGCTGCGTGTGGTGGTGCGAAGCGCGCGGGCGATGCGCATACATGGCGTCGGTATCAGCGAATTGTTTGTGACAGATCAGATTCGTCGTCCGAGATAGATCGAGACAGCGAAGGGTCCGAGGACGAGATGGGGCGCACAGCTGCGGGTGTCATCAAAGTTGATCGTCACGCGCGCAGTGGGTACGTCGACGTTCGACGTCTTCCTCCGTTCCTGCTTGCCCTCGTGTTCCGAATACAAATACAGAGTTGATCCACCTCCCCAAGGCCAGTCTTGCAGCTGCAGCTGCTTCTGCCGTCGCTTCCCCATCCCAGGCGCGCGAGAGCAACAACGTATTGATGACGTGAGTTCGCGAAGAATGGATAGATACGGCACAGAACGGCGCTAGTAAGTGGTAGGTGCCAGTGCCGCGCGGCGTCGAGCTCGAGAAGGTCGTGGAACGCGCTTAATACGCATGCATCAGACAAATGCGGAAGCCTTATGCTGAAGGAGACATCGACAATATCAAACCGTCCAGTAAGGACAAGCAGCAGGACGGAAACCGATCGCAGCAGTGGAAGATCTAGACCCCCAGAAAGCTCGACGATGAGGAGACCTGGCATTCTGGCAACTGCTTGCCTCGATGGGGAGATTGGGAGATGGGACAACGCAAAGCGAGTGGTTAACATGGGCTGTGCACATCGAGCCTCAAGTTTGTCAGTATGTGTTGCCTTGTATTTCTTTTCGACCTATCCTATCCTAGTATCCCTCAACCTTGTTTCTCATGGCTTTCGTAGATGCCTGTTGGAGAATTGGGTGACCATCTGATGTGAGTTTCAGGCAATCACAATCAAATAGAAAAGTTCAGAACCACTACTTGCATTGCATAGAAAGCCAAGCTTAGGGCTGGTCTACACTATTTAAATACAAGCTGCTGGGAGTTGTCTCTGGGCCACAATCCTATGAGAGATTGAGTCAAGGAAGTGCCATAAAGGATATGAAGTGTGTTTTTTTATTTGTCATGGTTACATGATAGGATCACAACAAGAGTCATAAGAAAAAGAGTAAATGGTGCATATTGTCAAGACATGTAAAATTTTATGAATCTTAAGATTGGCTTATTTGGGATATTATCTTATCTAGATAATACTGGGCCTCTTCTTGCCCACACAGATCTTGACGTTCTTTAAACATGGCAAGAGCATTCTCAAAAAGAATTTTGGCATCTTGTAGCTGTGACTTCTCCATCTGTATCTTGCCTAAATTATAAAAGGCAGTTCCTTGACCTGAAAGGTTATAGGACACCTTATAGTATTCTAAGGCCTTCTGAAATGAGGATTTGGCCTTATTTAATTTCTTTAACATATAATATATATTTCCAAGTCTTTTGTAGTCATTTGCTAGACCTACAAAATCATCATCTGACTTGTGAAACTCTAAGGCTTTATGATATGAGGCTAAAGCCTCATTGAGTTTATTTGATTTACAATATATGTCTCCAAGTCCACAATAGTCATCGCCTTGGCCACTAGCATCATCAGCTAGCTTGTGAAATTCTAGAGCCTTCTGATATGAGGCCCTAGCCATATGTAATTCATCTTCAGACAAATATATATCACCCCAGAAAGAAAGAATGCTGGCATGTAAACAGCTTTGATTTTCTTTGCTATTTTTGCAAAGATTTTCTGCCTCTTTCAATTTTTGTAGTGCACCACTGGGGTTATAAGCAAGATACTGCAATCTTCCCCATGCATAGAGACAATTGATTAATAATGACTTTGGAGCACCCTGCTGATGTAAATATTGAGTAGCTTGGCTTATGAGCTCATCTGAGAAGTCTCCAATATTTCCACAAAATGTTGTAAATGCAAAAATAGCACTTATCAACTTGTCATAGTCTTTAAAGTCTGACCTTAGAAGATTAAACAGTCTGCATTTTGTGTTATTCATTTCTAGCACCATTTTAGCATAGCTGTCATCCTGTACTTCTTCTAATTAATAGATGCCAGATTGATATAGAAGTCTTTGAGAGCACCCTTATGCTCTTTAGATATTAAGATATGATTATGGCAGTAGTTCCGAATAATTGGATGAGTCTGATATCTCTCTCCAACCACACTTATCAGACTGCATGCCTGAAGAGTGTAAAGGCCTGATAAAATGTCTATCTTGTGGAGGATCCTTTGAAACATCTCCACATGCTTTATATGTATTCCATCTGGTAGCATGCTGAGAATTCCAAGCAGATTATTTGCAGATGGATTGGCTCTCATCCTAACACTATCAATAGATAGCTGGATGGAGTACTCCAGACTTGACTGCTTATTTGCTTGACCAGTATGGATGAACTTTGTCTGCTTTTTATTCCACTCTGTTAACAAAAACTCTGCTGCTGTGACCTGAGCAAGATTGGCCAACAGAGTAACAGCAAGAGGAACATAGTCCACGGCTTTTATAAGTTCCTCTGCAAAAATGTCATAATTGTCTGTAGTGTGCTCCCAGACACTTTTCGCAGCATTATGGTTCAATGTCACTAGTGGGGGAAGGAGCGGACGTGTCCAGCTGGTCATGGCTGGCCGTGCACACCCCGCATCGTGACCACCACTGTGGTGTGCGAAGCTCCGTAATTCTGGATAGCAAGTCCTCAACAGAGTCTTTCGTGGCACCATCCTGGTCCCATGGTGACTCAAAATTATCAAGGCAGAGGATGCAGTCCCTGTGTTCAACGTGGTACGTATACGAGACCACGAGACATCCGTGGATTCATCTAAGACACCAAGCACCTTGGCAAGCACAATCAAGAGAGCACAGTTGAAAAGACCGTTTCGCAAGGAACAAAATATCTAGCGTTCCCGAAATGTTGTCGGGTACGTGGATGGGTAAGCACCGCATTTGCCAAGGTGGTCTTGCCATAGCCACCAGGACCGAGGATCGCGATGCGGGCAGGACTCGAGCCAATATTGGTGAAAATCATGTGAATGATCTGGGCGAGCTCGGAATCACGTCCAAAGAATATTGAGGTGAACGCGGCTCCGAAGGCATTGATCTGGATGACATGAGCGTACAGGCAAAGTAGATGTTTTAGACACGAACATGACAATATTAGATGAACGGGAGGGATACGACGGCCACTTTGAGCAATCTATAGAAGAGGTCATTGAAGGAAATTGTTTAATACCGGGAAGATGCACACCTTGAGCCCTTCGGCGACTTGCGCAAATCGAATATCTACGATAAGCGTGGCCTGCAGGCGATAACTTGAGCCAGTACCGCGAATGACGTGGCGACGACGAACCTGGAACCTCTGAAGCACGTGCGAAAGCTTGGCATCGTACTGCTTGACCTGTCGTAGCAAGTCCTTGCGCAAGAGGATCTTCTTGATACTTCCGACTTCCTTGCTTTGTTCGAGGGCACGCTCGATTCCGCCCAGTTCGCTGAAGCACGATGAGCCAGCGATAAGAATGTCAGATAAAATGGCCGTACGTCTCGAGGGACAGAAAGATATCGCGCAGGCCACGCGGGAGGTCTTTCTCATCCAGGTTATATCTCGCGCACGAGGTTCCGACGCTGTTCACCAGGCCGGCGATACTCTCGACTTTGTCCATCACGGCGCCCCACTCTTCCTTGTACTGCCTTACGTCCTGTAATCGTTGCTGGTGAGATAAAAAAAGGAAGCTATAATAGTAGTCCGACACTTGCCTCTCGCATGGTGAGCGCTTGGAGAATGAGGCCTGCCACGGGGGAGATCCAGGGAACCTTCGCCATCAAGCTACTGGTCTCCTTCAGAGCCGCGAGAGAAGTCTCGATCGCGCTGATCGTTGCGTCAACTCCCCCGCCGATTGGCCCCGATGAGACGGGATTGAGGTGAGTAGCTGGTTGATGCGAATTGATGAGCGACAGCGAAAACGTTGGAAAAAGAGAGGTAAAAAGTCCTTACGGACTGGCCAGTTGACCGTAGTATCAGAGGCAGGAAGGAATCTGCGAATTGTTTTCTTGAGCATTTCTCGCTTGGATAGCATATTTCGACGACGTTGTGGTTGTAGTGCAGACGTTGATTGAACGACGACGCCTCGTGGGGCGCATAGGCGCAGCCGCCGGCGCTTGGGATGCGAACGTGACACAGCAACCAAAAATTTTAGAAAGAAAAAAATGGCTCAGACCTGGTCAGTAGAAAAGTCGTATGGAACAATGGCTTTGGTACTGTCTTCGCTGTCGCTGAAGCGAGGAGCGCATATCCTCTCGCGTAAAAAAAAGAACCAGCACTCGGCATGGCAACATCAAGTCACAAGCAGAGGTCACGTTTAATTTATAGGTGTTTTATTCGCCCCTTGTCCGCACGAATACCAAGACATATTCGTATACTGCCCATCCAATGGCCGACGAAAATATCTTGCGCGAGAGACGGAGCGATGCGCCATCAAAGAAACCAGATATGCCTCGTTCCTTGCATACGAACCAGATGAAAGAGTGTCAAAGGACTAAAAGAGAGCTACTCACCTTCCACACAGTCAAGGCTGTCCGGGTAAGGCCGTGATACTTGTCTTCACTGCGAACTTGCATCCTTGTCTACTGAGTGATGTAAGTGCCGTTTCCTCGAGAGAAGATGGAAGAGCAGAAGGGACCTTGATGACATCGAATGGATGCGTGGCGAGTGTGGCAATGGTTCCCGCAGCGGCGGCAGAGCCGCCATGCAGCGATGCATAAACGGGAGGAGACGATAGCGGAAGGACGGATGCGGCTTCGTGCTTGATGACCTCGTAAAACACCAAGAACAGACCCGCGTAGGGCGCGTCGCGCAAAGATGAAGCAGTGACCCCACGGAAGAGCTCCGAAGGCCCGGCGCGTGCGATTGACAGCACCGAAGAGGTCAGTGAACCACACGCATGGAGGTTACTCTACAGACAAGGCAAAAGATGGGGGTCATAAAAAGTGCGGATGGCGACGATTGTGACAGAGAACGGGCTGGGAGATTTTCGGACCTCATACCGCGCCTTGAGCACAGAGAGTGGATTCATCACGAAGCCGACAGCAACACGGGTGGTGGCGCCAGCCAGGAGGTTTCCCGAACTCGTCAGCACGGGGAGAATGGATGAATATCTCTGAGGATCGCGCTTTCGGACCACTGCGAAGAGCGGAGAGACTGCCATGAAGCCACGGACTTGACTCAAGCTCGTGAAGTACAACGCGATGCCCGGGACATTGCTAGCAACGTCCAAAGCCCACAAACAGAGTCAGTCAAGAGAAAGGAAGGGAAGAACGGATGTACCGTAGTAGTGTTGCGGATGTGCCGCGCCAGAGACCAAGTACGCCGTAGGAAGAAACGACAGATCGCACGGTGGAGCGAATGGCGCCGCCTTGCCTGGAGTAGAGTCAAGCTTGGCCGTCATGAGAATGACGAGGGCTCACCTCATGTTAAGCGTGGCATCTCCCTGCTGAAGACGCGTCTTTAAGAGGTCGACTAGCGGGGTGATGAGGGGAAAGACGCGCGATGAGAAGCAGAGGGCGTACAGGGCTGTAAGAGGAAGGAAGAAGTAAATCCGGAAAGGCCGCCTAGGGAAAGATATGTGAGTAGAATATCCGTCACATCGGACACTGTACGCGATACCTGACAGTAGGTGATGACCAACGTCGCTCATATGAAGCTCGTCGTCCGATCAGACAGACACTGAATCTGGTTTGGTTGAGCGGGGAACTCTTACGTCATCGAGACCCGGTCTAGCCAACTTGAAAATGCAACGGCAGGGCGTGTTCGAGTCAGTCGAGTCGAGTCAAGAACACGTCGGCGGCACGCAGTCCTCCACGACAAACTGATACGCCGACATAGTCACCTGTTCGCCATGCTCTGACCTTGACGCCGGTCGCGCCATTCGTCGTGTGCTTCCGCACTCAATCCGCAGTCTACACACATCCGCCTCTCAACTTCAATCCCGGTGGCCCCTCCCTTTGTACACACAGATGCTGGACTGGGTCGCTACCCTAGGCCTCGTCTTTGGTGGATGCTGCAGGTTCATAGCATCTTACATCCTGTATCCGTTCCGCGTGCTGACTGGAGCCCAAAGCAATGCTATCACTCTAGAACGTGTTACGTCCGAATACCCAAAGTCCGGAAGCCTCATCACATTCTTCCAATTCCTCTTCATCTCCCTTTATGGACTCCCCAGATTCGTCTCGCTCACCCGTGGGCCTCTATACGTTCCTATTCCGCGCCTTCGACCCCGCAGGTTACCCCTCACGTCATACCTCATCCAAGTTGGACTCTTCTACTTTGTTTCCCTGCTCAATAATCTCGCATTCGGCTATAATATTCCCATGCCGGTTCATATTATTTTCCGTAGCGGGGGGCTCGTCATAAGCATGCTTATGGGGTGGCTGTTATCTCGCAAATCGTGAGTGTCGGCTTTTGGTGTCTATGAGGCTTGCCAGTGACACTGAGTCAGGTATACCATTTCCCAAGTACTCTCGGTACTTGTTGTCACTATTGGTGTAACCTTGACGACACTGTCATCTCGTCCTCGTCAGGAGCCGGCCAAAGTGTCTTCTTTAGATCTATCGAGTTCTCGTTATCTTACGGGTATTGGCATCCTTTTCTTGGCCCTGGTGCTTTCCGGTTTCCTTGGAGTAGTCCAAGATAAGACGTTCGCCTCGTACGCAAGAGACAACCCGACACCCACCACACCAACACGAGCGAAGACATCTGCAGCGACGAAGGCAGCGGAGCTCCCGAACGTGTGGGAGGAGTGTATGTTCTACTTGCACTTCCTGGCCTTGCCCATGTTCTTCTTCCTTCGCCACGACGTTACCGTGCAGGCCAGAGCGCTGTTCTCCTCGCACGCCCGCACAGCCGCATTCAATGTGCCCCTGGTTGCCGCGCAGTTTACATTGCCAGCTGTGCTGCCCGCGCTTCTCGCCAACACGTTGACGCAGCTCCTCTGCGTGGCGGGCGTCAACCGCCTGACGACCCGCGTCCCTGCGCTGACCGTCACACTTGTTCTGGTCGTGCGCAAGGCCGTCTCTCTGGTCCTCAGCGTGGTATTGTTTGACGGTTCGGACGTCATGTGGGGCATGCTCTGGAGCGGTGCGTTCCTTGTATTCGCAGGAACGGTGGGATACACGGTCAGCGGGAGGGTATCCAAAAAGGACAAGAAAGAATAGAATCACGCTTAATTTCGAGCCACCGTATTGCACGGAGTTCCCTCGACTTATCTTTGTCACTCCTTGGGTTTTTCCTTACCGTAGACAGTAAGAGTGTACATGTGTTTTTAGCTACGAATGAGGGTGTGTTAGACATTTGGTATCCTATTTGATATATTTGATAGTTCGCTCCCGGCCCGGCGAGAAGACCCTTTATGAGAAGATGCCAACACCTCGATCCAATCCAACCAACTATCGTCACTGGCACCCGTCATGGTTGCAAGGGGAGGGAAAGCGGACATCCTGACGGCTGCTGTAGTCGCGCAAGCTCCACCCCCCCGGAAGTCCAGATGGAGGGTCCTTGGATTTATCGCCGTCCTCGCGGGCGTCGTGGTTATCGCAGTGGCGTCGCATCATGGCGGCCTCCCTCTCCTGTTCTCCCTATTCCCATCCGCGATACGATTGCGGCACCATGGTTTAGGAGGAGAAGGTCTCTGTCCGCAGTCGGGCGTCCTCTACCCGGCGCGCCACGCGAAGCTCTGGAGACGTCTCGGACGTGATTTCGACGACGATGCGTTCACGGCGAGAGCCGTATCGTGGCTCGGGGGCGCAGTACGCGTTCGGTGCGTTTTCGGTTAATGTTCACTGCTGGTCATAGTTACGGCGCTGACACTTGCTTTGCATTGCTGTGCGAAGTACGGAGTCGTACGACGACATGGGCCCCGTTGGTGTCGATCAGCGGTGGGAAGCATTCGGACCATTCCACGACTACCTTGCTCAGGCGTTCCCCCTTACGTATGTGAATAATCCATCTTTTGAAAATGTTGTAATCATGCGGATGAGTACTTGTCGCTAGCCACAAGAGACTCACGCTCACAAAAGTCAACACGTACGGACTACTCTACGAGTGGGGTGGCTCGGATGACAGTCTCAAGCCGCTCCTCCTGTCCGCCGATCACGTCAGTGGCTCGCACTAATTGACACCGCTGGATATGCAGATGTTGTTCCCGTGGAGCCCGAGACCGTCGACCAATGGAAATACCCACCTTACTCTGGGTACTATGACGGTACTACATACACAGGATTGGTTTCACCGCCGCGTGTCAGATCGCTCAAACAGGGCTATTTATAGGCAAATCCATCTGGGGAAGAGGGAGCTCCGATGACAAGAATGGGCTGATTGGGATACTGTGCGTATTCAACCCTTCTCGCTTGCCAAAGTGCTGATGCAAGCCCCACAACAGCGCATCCGTTGAAACTTTGCTCGAGAAAGAATTCGAGCCCACTCGCACCATCGTTCTCGCTTTCGGCTTTGATGAAGAGGCCACCGGCTTGCAAGTCAGTGTTACGGCTTCTCTTTTACCGGGTACACCTGCTTAGCCCTGTTGCTGATAGGGTGCCAAACGTCTCTGTGAAGCGATGTTAAAGAAATATGGAGAAGACTCGTTCGCCCTGCTTGTGGACGAGGGGAGTAGGTACCAAGGTGCATATATATATATGAATGGCTTTGACCATGACTGTGCCCGTAGGCGTATTCGGTGCCATTGATGGTTCGATCATTGCTATCCCTGGTGTTACCGAGAAAGGATATGTGGATACTAGGGTGACGGTCTCGACCGCGGGCGGCCATTCCAGCGTTCCGCCTCCACATACAGTCAGTTCTTCTGATCAATGTTGAATATCATCTGATATATATTTACAGAGCATTGGCATCCTGTCACGTCTCCTCGTTGAGTACGAGGCTAACCCAATCGAGCCTCACCTCGAGCGCGGCACCCCTGTTTACAGCACCGTCCAATGCGTAGGGCAACACGCCAAGGATTTCCCTGCACACCTGCGCGCACTTGTCAAGGCATCAGCCAAATCTGACAGGGCACTGCGTAAGCTAGAGGCAGAACTGACAAGAGATCCTATCTACAAGGCGTTGATCGGCACCACGCAAGCCATTGACCTCGTGGAAGGCGGAGTAAAGGCGAACGTGCTGCCCGAGAAAGCTTGGTCTGTCATCAATCATCGAATTGCTACCCAAAGGTCCGTATTCTGCACGGATTCGCGTCGTTCATTAATGCCAAGTAAGTGGTGCTTGTGAGCAGCTCTGTCGCTGCGGTGAAACGACGCGATGCACACGTCCTGGAGCACCTGGCTAAGGAGTTTAATCTCACTTACACAGCTTTTGGCATTGCAATCTCCCCCCAGGACGGCCCGTCAGCGGGCACGCTCACGCTATCTGACCCGTGGGACACTGCGTTGGAGCCAGCTCCGGTCACCCCTACCGGCGAAGACTCGGCCCCGTGGCAGCTGTTAAGTGGAACGATCAAGGCGACGTTTAACGCTCACCGGGGTCTAGACGGTGCAGATAATATCTTCGTTAGTCCTGGGATCATGAGCGGAAACTCGGGTGGGTGTACTTGTCTGTTCAGATGTGCTGTTGACGTATGGTATGTGGAACGCGGTCCACAGATACAGCATTCTATTGGAAACTCACGCGCCACATTATCCGGTACAACCACCAACGGGGAGGAGATGGTCGGGCCCCCATAAACGGAATCCATACAGTCAACGAACGTGTGTTTTGATCCCTCCTTTAGAGTTGGGGTCCCAGGTGCTAATAAGCCGGCAGACATCCCAGCTGATGACTTTGTGGAGATGATTAGGTTTTTCACTACCCTGATCCTCAACGCGGACGAAAGTAGGAAGCTGTCATAGTCCTGTGGTGTGTGGCGTGGTGTTGCGGTCACTGTATTAAGTAATCGGGAGTTGCCGCAATAAATAAATGAATAAACGGGAACGGGAGGACCTGCCCAGTCTTGCCATGGCCCGGCTGTTCCTTCCCCATTCGCCGCATTCCCCTCGCATCCTCGACCTTTCGAGTCGCGCCTGCACCGAATGTGTTGTTGACTGCGATGATTCCGCTTGCAAGGCCGGAATAGATGACCGCTGTACTGACCAATGCGTTATCGTCCCCTGTGACAACCCCGAACACGATGATGCGCAATGCTCGGAAGGAACCTGCGAACCCACCTGCGGGGTCCCTGATAACTGCCTCTTGGTGAGCAGAGCATTCGCCAAATTCCTTATGACATCTAACATCACACTTTTAGCCGGGGCACGCCCTCGCCCCTTGCGATACGCTTCAACACAAAAGCATTTCCTGCGGACAAGACAGCTGCTATAAATCTACATGCAATGACCCAGATAACTGCTCCTTAGTCAACGCGGTGAGTGCCAGACATCCAAGGGCCTCTCTCCCATTCTGACTCTTCCTTCGAGACCGAGCATGTTCCCCTACACAGTCCCCCATTCATACCAGAACACACCTACTCACCGCACACGCACTCGGGTGATTGGGATGCAGCCCTCGAGGCCTTTCTATGTTCCTGTGGAGTTCCACTTCCTTCCCAAGATAGCACTGTATCTCAAAGTTTCCTTCGAGACCCTTATGTTGGGTCCTCTCCGGTCTTTTCCACTCTAGCGTCACCCTCCGAGACCAACTCTCTTTCTTCTGCATTCGACATGTCATTGCCGCCCCCGGAGTGTACCCCCCCATTATGCATGGTGCAGCCACCAGCGGCGGTTGTTTCTCATGGCCACACTTGCTTGTGGAATGGTGCCAATCCAGCTTCTCTTCCCTTATGGAACTGATCTCCCACGTGAATGTTTCCCATCTCCGCACATACTCTTCGCAACTCTCCGAGCCTGTTGCGACGCCGCCTTCCTATCTGCGCCTTAGCCCAGATTCCCTCGGACTCCCCTGTCAATGGGGTAATTGTCACGAGTACTCCTCCACCCCGCCGGACTCCTCGAGCAGCCTAGCGCTCGATGCTGCCCTCAACTCACTGACGGGGCATCTTCTCCACGACCATCTCGGTCTGCAAAGCGGGCCAGGCGATCACAGTGTGGTGGCCACCAACCACGCCGCCGTTGCCGACGTGGGGTTACCGGCCCCAGCCCTCAACTCAGGGCAGGACGTGGAAATGCAGGACCAAGAACCGAGTTTAGACAATAAGCAACAGAGTATACCGTTGGCTGGAAGCGAAAAACAAGATGACATAAACAGGTGGAATACCGGACATGATCACTTACCGACAGCCGAGGACAAAACACCGATCTCCATATCAGGGGCCGAGAAATGTCGCTGGCGAGGATGCGAGCTTTCGTTCGCGAGCGTCGATGATCTCATGAACCACCTCACGGCCGAGCATGTCGGCTCGGGGAAGAATCACTATGAGTGTTTTTGGAGTGGTTGCGAAAGGAGTGGAGAGAATGGGTTTGCTAGTAAGCAAAAGGTGTGCCGGCACCTGCAGGTAAGCATCTACTTGTTGCGTCATGCATTTCGATCTTATATGTGGTGGCGGAACTATAGATGCACACGGGCCACAAGCCATTCCAGTGCGAGCTCTGCCAGCAGCATTTTTCCGAGGCGGCGACACTGCAACAGCACATGCGTCGTCACACACAAGAAAGTATGCAGCGCCCCCTTTGCCGTCCCCGACCTGTCCTTGACATAAGTTTATAGAGCCGTATCCATGCGATGTCCCTGGCTGCGGGAAGGCGTTCGCAATTGCTGGGGCACTTACTATCCATCGGAGAACCCATATAGGCTTGAAGCCCTTTAAGTGCAAGTACTGTGAACGGTAAGTACATAGGAAAATAATGCACTCCTCCCGCTTCCAATCTGATGGACAACCCGTGACAGGGCGTTTTCCGAGTCATCAAACCTTTCCAAACACGTGAGTCGTTACCACCCCGCGTGCCCAATTGTCGTTCTGATTCTGGGACCGTAAAGATGCGCACGCATACCGGTGTTCGCCCGTATGTGTGCGAAGAACCTGGATGCGGAAAGACGTTTGCTCGACCCGACCAGTTTACGCGACACCAGCGTGTCCACTCGAAGCGAAATCATGCGGCCAAACCGGGGAATAATGGCGAGATGTCCCAGGTTTTCTAGCGATCGTACGAAGACGCTTTCTGTTCACGACACTCATATGATGCATATCCACGCTGTCTCTCTTATAATGGTATTAATGTATAGCGGTCTTAGAACTATTACATCCAGCAGATATCAAAAGTCCGAAGGGGGCAGCCAAATTCATGCTTCCTCATTGGAGTCCTGGAAAATTTCCAACTACTGTAGTTGGTCGCGTGCCAGTGACCCCCATATGCGGCCTCTGAGCATGGCCTTTATATTTGATCGATTCGATCAGGCGTGCGCGTCCGAGTGTTGGGACGTTTGACTTAGATCTTGAGATCGATCGCCATACATACAAAAGGACCACCTCGCGCTTCCACAAGTACGAGTCCCTCCGCCCGCGCCACACGAAAGAACGAATCGAACGTGTGCGCGCGCGCCGCAGTGCAGTGCGGCGTGCTGCGCGGGGTCCCAGAGCGTGCCCACCGCGAGGTCGACGTCGGCGCCTACGCCGGTGGCAGAGGAGAGCTGGACGGGCGTGGACGGGTCGGTGCCCCAGCCGTTGCGGGACGACGGCGCAGTTTCGCGCCACGTTCTCGCGGAGCGTGCGGATCGGCTTCACGCATCGGGCAAGTCGCTCGCGATGGGGATGCTCGGCAGGCTGGTGCCCGCGTCGAGTTCTAACAGGGGGGCAGCAGGGGATGCGTAATCGGCGGCGGCGGAGGAAGACCGACTTTCTGCCCGGGGCGGGGGGAGATCATGATCGAGCTCTGAGATGTGATCTGCGACGTAGAACGTGGCGGGGCGGTCCATGGATGGTGGAGACCATGAAAGTGGTCAGTACTCGGTCTGGGTGTCTGGGACAGATACCGTTATCGTAAGTGGCGGAGAGTTGGGGTCCTCAGAGCGGTTGGACGTATGTGAAGAGCCCGCCTGCGGATGAGTATGGGATCGGAGAGCAAATTGTAAAGCGTCTCGACTGCGTCCCGCCGAGGGATTAGGACAATGTCTCTTCTGGCTCCATCCCCGGATGCAGGCAGTGCATGTCTGGTGCGAATAGCCCACATCTGTCTATTGTCTTTGTCTCCAGGGAATACCAGTAGTACAGAACCCTCAGCAAGCCCATTATCATATATCATACAAAGATGACATGAATAATCGAGGTTGCTGCTGCCAGTGTGTTGTCTTTCCTCAAGCTTTCCACAATTTCCACTGGAGCACGCGAGGGCGCGCAGGTGAGTTGAGGAGATGGGGGAGTAGTAGTCTCCCCGACAGTGCTCAGAAGAAAGAGGGTATAATTGACGCACTCGACTAGCGTGTTGCCATGTAAGGACTGTGTAAGGTAAGGTACTGACCCGACCTCTTTTTTTTTTTTTTCCTTTCCTTTCCCGTGTTTTTCTTCTATGTAAATCAAAATAAGGATCCGGACACACCCGGGCACTCTGGTGTGTTGAATGAGAGCATTCCGAGGGCAACGAGTGCCTGCCTTCAGCCCAACGTGGCACTGAGTGGCGAATCTGGGGACAGAGGATGGATATTGGGAGAAAGAGTGGTGATAGGTGTCTGCGAAAAGTTCGGAGAGAGCGGCGTAGGGGCCGTTGAGAAGTTGGATGTTGTGGGCGTATGGCAAACAGATCGATAGTTTCAGGCCAGAGCCACAAGAATGTAGGTACAGTAGTACTGTGGCTCTAAGGGTGTTCGACCCAAGGGAAGAATAAACAGAGCTAGGGAAGAGAGGAACGAGGGGGACCCGAAGGTGATGAACCAGAGACTCCAGAGACAGGAAGCCGCCGGGATGACTGTGGCAGAATTTGGTACAACATTGAGGGCGACACCGAGAAGACAGGAACAAAGCCGGGAATGTTCACAAATATTTTCGAGGACTTCAAGTAGCCCCTTGGACACTATGATGGTGTTAACGAACTTCACGAGGGGAAACATCGCGTCCGAGTCGCGCGCTCCGACTCGGACCCGCCCGTCTGTTTTGCGCTCCGAAAGCGACTCGCCAGGTTGCTGCTGTGTTTGTCTTTCCCTAAAGCTTTTCACAATTTCTACTGAAGCATGCGAGGGCGCGCAGGTGAGTTCGAGAGGAGAGCCCCGACAGTGCTCAGAAAAGAGAGGGTATCATTGACGCACTAGACTGGCGTGTTGTAACTTGTAAGGACTGTTTGTAAGGTAAAGGTAATGGCCCGACCTCTTTTTTTTTTTTTTTTCTCCCATGTTTTTCTTATACGTAAATCAAAATAAGGATCCAGACACATCCCGGGCGCTCTGGAGTGTTGAATAGGACCATTCCGAAGGACACGCCGCACTACACCCCTCCCACATTGGCTTGCACATTGGCTACCCGGGCCATCAATCAATAATCTCGAAAACTGGGCCGACGCTTTGAACCCCAGAGTCAGTATCCAGACCTGTCCAGATAGTCATAAGTGAATGCGGGGGGAGAACAAGAATAGCAATAGCTGACAGAGAAAGTAATTATTGCGACCCTTTTTAATGTGTTGATCATCGATGACGGCATGCACCGTCCAGGGCCCTAATCCGGGTTCCATATTGAATGTCGCAAGACCTATCTGCCGTGTGAATATTCAGCCACTTAAAACAAGGTTCATATCACGCAACGGAAAGGCTCTTGATTTGGTTGGATAATATAAAAGGCGCACTGCCACTTCTGGGGGGCGCCGTCTTTTACCGTTGTCCTACAGATGAATTAGTTCCTAGGGCATTTATTAGACCATCCGCCGCTTACAGTGAGAAATCCACTCCTCCCGTCTTGCTTGCAGTACCTGGGTTATATATTGACTCGCGCTTGGGGCCATAGGCCCCGCCGCGCAATGCGAGCATCCCAGAAGTGCCCTGGTTGAGCTGGTTCCCTGAAGGTGCTGCTCCGACTAAGGCAAGAGTTGCAATGAAGAGTAGGAAACTGGTTTTCAGCGTATCTTTGAGACCCATGTTTGTTGTTTATTGGTTTGGGGGGACAGGATGTGGCTTCAGAGGAGAGCACTAGGTTAGTAGACGGGGACTATCCTGTCGACTCGCGAGCGGAGACAGGCCTTCACATGCCTCACACGCAGTCATTTTAAAGCCTGGCCATGGACCCTGACGACCATGGTAGCCCACGATATGATCGGTATATAATCAGCAGCACGTATCAGGGTGGTTCTCGAAATTATTGACAGACCGCTTGAGGGAATAGAGATCGTGCAGCGGTCTTGGCCCGATCCACACCTGCACTACCAGACAACCAAACATGACTGAGGGTGATACCACTTATTGACGAGGCCTTTGGGATGTCATGTATATCATGCGCTGCGCATGCGGCTCTGTGGCAGGATCTCGCACTTCGGAGATGAGGTGCTCATGCACTGGCACTCTCCAACTCTCTTTGTTCCTCCACGCCTCCTTGGATTTTACCACGGACAACCATACTGCAGTCCTGTTGGAGTTGAGGCTGCGGCCGGTCAAGGCCGTGTATTACATCTCATATGAGCTCGATCACACCACACGGCTATATATCGCTTTTGATTAGAGTACAGTATGCCAATTTGGCCGAGCTTCGCGTCCCAGGAAAGTCCGCCTTCAAGTCGCCACGGCGGCGAAACTCAGTGTGATCGAGTTCGGGCTGTGACGTTCGCTTGCTGCGCAAATATTCCCACTGAAGTTGGTGTCTCGCCGAACTAGCAGGTAAAACGGGAAGGGCGCTCCCCTTTTGAACACATGTCTGAGGGTCTGAGGTAGCCCAAGTCCCCACAAGCCGCAGTATACGCAATCCTAGTGCACCCCATGTCAAACGAACAGCCCATATGCGCCCTGTTCGGCTGGAGAAGGCCCGCCTCGCCGTAGTCGAATTATTGGTGTTGATGTGTGGCAAGACGAGGCGCGAATAGACCGCAGCAGGTGATTTTACTCTGTCGAGATCCCAGCTCGCTCGTTGCTATTCAGTCAGAGCGGAGCATCCTGGCCTGCGCGCGGTATCAGACGAAATGCAACGTGGTATTCAAGGCCAAACAGGAAAGCGAGGCGGCACAGCCAGCAGCATCACAGAAGACCAGAAGACTTCTTCGGTCCACAGGACCAACACGGCTACAGCCACACACCCAACTATAAGCAACTCCGAGAATGGCCTGCAGGCAGTCGTTCTGAACCTCTATTGCATCCAGCTCGTGAGTAATTGCGGACATTTCCGGAAGTAGGTCTGACGGACGCGTCTCACCTCCGAGTCCATGACATGACGGCTGATGCGCTGATGTCTCGGTTGGCGCCCCTTCCGACGCCTTCAAGCTGGCCGCCGATAATCTCCGCAATAACCATCACTATCAATCAAAGGTACGGAGGGGATGGAGAAAGAGGATTTGATGATTGTGGTCAAATAGGACAATAGTGTGCAAGTCATCACCCGAACTACGGAATGACCGCGACACGTCGCGTGGCCGTCGGGAGGCCCAGTGTCGAGGCTCAGTCTAGATGGACGAAGTGGCATCTGCGATCGACGCGAGCGAGTGTTCGCGAATGGGCGCATGTGCTTTGCTTGACTTCACCTCATGCTGTCGCCGCGCAACTAGGAGCTATCGCAGCTGAGGACCTCTCTCCGAACGAGGAGGTGCTGATATCCTACGGCCCACCTGCGCAAAGCTACAAGGGACAGAGCGGCATCAAACACGCTCAGGTCGGCCGGTCGATGGCCTCCGCTAGCAGTTCTCGACCTCGCGACGCATACCTGGAACTGCAAAGCGATGAAAACAAGTAGAATCGCATGAGCACAAAAGTACCGTAGCAACCGACCAGGACAACGACATATTCCTCAAAAGGGTCGAAAAGGACGGCAGCTCGGCGGCCTGTTGAAAATGTGAGTACGCGAAGGGGGTGATTACCCCCAATGAAGAAAAACCAAGGGCGCCTCTAGGCAAGAGCTGTATCAGTCGCCTGGGTACATCCCTCCCACGTGCAGTCCCAGCGGAACGAAAGCACATTGGTGCCGTCTACTGCACGAGCGTGAGCGCCATCCAAACACGGGGGGGGGGGCAGAAACTTCCGAACGTGCAAGCACTAGGGTCCAGGATAGCAGAAAGGGGGGCACCGGCTTCCGTAGCAACATCTTGGCAAAATGTGAGCGAGACTCCTGCACGTGCCACGTGCGTTGCTGCTAAATCAGGCACAGCCGCAGCGATGAATGAAGGAGAAAACGGGGGTTTAATGCACCCCACGGATAAAACCAGCCTGAGGACACTTACAAGGCACGAACGCGCCGCCGCAGCCTCGGTTCACAAACCGCGACTGTGCGTTGGCGCCTGTTCCAGTCCTGGGTGCAGAGCGTGAGAGCCGTGTGGCCCGCGACCGTGAGTGAAATCAGCCCCAGCCAGCGATGAATGAAGCGAAGCGAGAAAACGGGGTTTTAATCCACCGCACGGATAAGACCAGCCTGAGGACACTTACAGGGCACGAACGCGCCGTGCAGCCTCGGTTCGCAACCGCGACTGTGCGTTGGCGCCTGTTCCCGTCCTGTGTGCGGAGCTGAGAGCCATGCCCTCGACCGTAACTAAGGTACAGCAGTAGTGCTGAGCGCTGATCCATTCCTCGAACCTCGATCAACATTTCCCCTGAATCACTGCTATTGCTATGTTCACTGTCACGCTCAGTCATATTAACCAGGCTGTTGATATAGAGAAAGTCACCCTGCTACTCTCGAAACCTCGCCGCGTTCCATGTGGTCACTGCAAATAAGCCCTTGCTCCTCGCTTGAGATCGCGCAACTTCGTCTCGCGCTTTTCCCGAATGCCGCTGTACCATTCCGAGTTCTTTGCCGTCGATTCATGACTCGCTACCGGACCTTTCGTCTGAGCGCCATCGCCCACTGCGTGCGGCATAAACGGCCGCAGACTCGGCTGCAGCGCGAGCACCTCGCACGCGTCGTCCGTCTGCAGGCTCTCGAGCGCCGGGCACGCGCGCGCGACATCGGCGACGAACGCGGGGCACGCGCCGTAGATCCCGAGCGAGCGCACGCCCGGCATGGGGAGCGCGAAGCGCCGACGTACAGGTCGCGCAGGTGCTGCGCGAAGGAGGCGGGCGTGGCGAAGCGGAGCTCGAGGGCGCGCACCTGCGGGGGGAGGAGCGCCAGGCGGGCGTGCTCGAGCTCGTGCGTGAAGGACAGGCCCGCGTAGCAAAGGGCGATGCGGCGCAGCGCGGGCGCGAGCGAGGTGTCGCGTGAGAGGGCGCGGAGCGTCGTCTCGAGCGCGCGGAACGTGGGGTTTGAGGAGGGGAGGTGGAGGTGGGGTGGTGGTGTGGGGAGGTGGACGGGTCGTAGAGGTGGAACGTGATGCTCCGGCAGGCGCTGCGTGCGGGTGGGGCGTCGGCAGAGGACGGGGGACCGTCGGTGTTGGTGTGGCTTGAGAGCTGGACGCGTTTTTGGAGGAGCGTGAGGAGATGCGTGGCGTATGTGGGGGAGACGACGTGTGCGTCTCGGAGGAAGAGGGAATTAGCTATCCAGTGGAAGGATGTACACACCAGCGGGAGGGCGACGAGGAGGTCGCGACGCTCGGTCGTTGAGAGTGGGATGTGCCATGCCTCTTCGAGTATTTGGTAGCTCAGCTCTACTGGAAGGGCCAGTTGGTGGTTGGGGCTATTAGTGAGCATTGCAAGGGCTGTAGACGAAAGCGGAGAGCGGGGAGAGAAACCAGATGATATACTTATAGGGGGCCTTTTGGCCCTCCTTTGAGTCCTTAATTGTGACATAGTAACTCTTGTGAATCCAGACGTGGCACTGGGGCCTCCGTCACCCACCGGGGATCAATATCGCGGTATCGGTCAATAGCCGGAATTATAGGCCATCGACGTTGCGAGTCGTCGTAGTGTCGTCGTGGCCCGTCTGTAATAGGCAATGTCCACCGCGGCCTCACGTGCCACGGTCCCCTTCCGACTCTTCCTGGCGCTGAGTACAAGTCTCTGCCAAAACATGGCACCCACAAAAAAGCCCCAGAAGAGTGCTAAAAAGGAGAAAATATTCCATCCAGAGTCGCGCAAAGCCGAACAGCTCGCGCGCAAGCAGCTTCGCAAATCCAAGCTCGCGGGCCAAGCCTCGAAGCGCGCAGAGCTGCACGCAGCCAAGGGCGAGTACGATGTCCCATTTCAAAACTCTGCGCTCCCAAGCAAAAGCTCACCATAGATCCATTTCACACCCCCTCCCCGTTATTTTTTTTTTTGCTCTGCAGCCGACTTTTATGGATTTTTCTTCCACGCTATACCCGAGGAGCATGGCAATGTGCTAACTTTGCGTGAGCTCCACGAGCTCGTCTCGGACGTCTGGCTCTCGCGGCACGACGCGGAGTTGGAAGAGGAACGCACGACGCGGCGCAAGGGCCGGCCGAAGAGCACGAAGGAGCAGAAGCTCGAGGAGGTCAAGCTGCGCGAGGTGGAGGAGTATCGCACCGGGATGGGTAAGCGCTTTTTTTTTGGTCTTTGTCGAGCGTTTGTGGATACGCGAGAGTTGAATTGAGGCTGAACGAATTCCTTTGGCTCTTGCCCGCACGACCTCCTGCATCAGAGATACCCGACTTGACGCACCCCGAAAATATCGCCCTGTACCGCACGTGGGACCAGCGAGAGGTCGCCTTCGTCCAGTTGCTGCGATTCATTCGAATATCCAGTACATATCCCGACACGGCAATCGTGTCCAAGCCGGGCAAACATCCCAGCCTGGCTACTCGGCAGGATATCACCGGTCCAATGGATATCGAAGCTGAAGCACAATAGTTCATCCAACCTCAGCTACTTGTAATGCAGGCTCAGGCAACGGCCTGTGATGTATGTATTGTCTAGAGGTGTACGGGAGTATAGACTGTACTTTACGGGCCAATGCAGTTATGGCTACAAGATGCAAGTGGTTACTCTACAGATGAGATGACTCCATGATGCCCACAAGGGCCGACAAAATATTCTACAGATCACAGACCTCTACATAATCTAGAACTGACTGATCTACCCATACAAAAGATCGGCAAACCTTCCGCCGCCATCGGTGAGTGCGGGACTCGGTGCGGGTAAAGGAATCCTTGGCGCATCTAAATCCCACTCGCATCTTAGCCTTCCGTACACGAGCCGAAAGCTTGAAGCGGCGCCCTTCTCTTGAACCAGCTGCAGGACCGTTTGATACCCCACAGCCTCCTGTGCCTCACTGGCTGCATGCACCTCAACGCGGAACCGGACGGCCTTAATAGCACCCATTACCCCTGCGGGATCCGCGAGTTCGTCCAATCGACATTTAAGGATGCCGGGCCCATCCGCGTGTACAAGCACGGCGCGTACGCCTAGCCCATGCAAAATGCGTTTGCATTCCTCCCGCGAAGTGTGCGGATCGTGAACGGAAAGCAAGGAGAAGCTGACCGGTTTGAGCTTGAAGAGGTTGCCGAACCAAGTTGGTGTCAGCGGCGAAGCCTGAGGTGTGTCGCTCGCAGATGCGTCATTGGCAGTGGTGGCACTCTTCCTGCGTTTTAGAGGATTGGTGGGCTCGGCGATCTGCACGCGCCTGTCGACCAAGACTTTACGAACAGGGTTCTTGCTCGTCGGTGACGCCTTGGATATCATCACCGTATTCTGAGATTCGCTCCCCACGTTTTCTTTGTCTGGTTTGAGATGCTGCGGAACAGGCTTCCGCAGGGTGCGTCGAATACTCAGTGGCTTTGTGACGGAGCTGCTCGCCACCTCCGTCCCTCCGGGCGCAACGATCCCAAGACCCTCAGGAGTTGGTGGTTGAGTTGGGTATGACGAAAGGACAGCGGGAGTTACGCCAGCTGCTGCTGCGTGTTGTTGCATGACGTTAAGGTGCTCAACGATCTGCTGAAAGAATTGCTGCACTTTCTCATCTTGCATCTCGGGAACATCGGGAGGTGGTGTCATGTTCAACGTGGTCCAGAGTGGCGAATCCGGGGACAGAGGATTGATATTAGGAGAAAGGGTGGTGATAGGTGTCTGCGGGAAGTTCGGAGAGAGCGGCGTAGGGACCGTTGAGAAGTTGGATCCTGTGGGCGTAGGTACTCCGGAGGGAGGAGCGGGAGAGTAGAAGTATTGTGGGGTAAGGAGTCCTGGCATTAGAGTGCCTTCGTTGTCGCTAGGACTACCCGAGGAAGCCCCTCCCCTAGCACGGCGGGGAGTAGGGGGATCGGCACGTGGAGGAAGGTGAGGTTGGTCGCCGGTGGGAAACATCCCACCAGCTCTCCTACGGTCTCGTGATGCCTGGCGGTACAGCTCCTCGACCTTTTCATCATAATCTTCCATGTGTCTTAACCGATATTGCTGGAGAAGATAATAGACGCCTTTCTCCCACGTCTGCTCGTTGTTCGTCAACTTCAATACGATCACTTCTTCCGGTGTTCCGTGCCATAGGGTGCGTAGATTCGCCAAAATATCCGGATCGATGGCCGAACGATCCTCAATGGGGCGAGCGATAGTATCGAGGGACGGTGGGGCAAGCATGGGAATTTTAGGCGGATGCAGAGTGAAGAATGGATGGAGAAGAATCTGTTCTACCGTGATGCGCTTGCGGACGTCTTTCTCGAGCATACGTTTTATGAGATCCTGGGCCCGTTTGTCGAAAGTCTGGGGCATATCGTAGGATCCAACTTTAACTTTCTCAAGAAGCGTATGCAAGTCCTCGTCATCGAAAGGAAGACGTCCTGCGAGTAGGGCAAAGAGGATAACTCCACATGACCAGATATCAGAAGAGGACCCGTTGTAGGCGCGGCCTTCTATGACCTCTGGTGCAGCGTAGTGTGGACTGCCACACGCGGTCCGCAGGAGCCCGCTGGTATTGTTCATCTGCCAGGCGGCCATGCCGAAGTCCGCTACTTTGATGTTCTTGTCCTGGTCAAGAAGCAAGTTCTCTGGTTTAAGATCACGATGAGCGATGTTGAAGCGATGACAGTAGTCTATGGCGGCGATTATTTGCTGGAAGTAGCCAAGAGCCTCTGGTGTTGATAAGCGGCCACGCTTGCAGAGGTAGTCGAAGAGTTCGCCGCCTTCGACGTATTCCAGGATAAGGTATAGCTCCGTGGAGGTTTCCCAGACATCGTAGAGGCGCATGATATTGGGGTGATCGATGAGCTTCATAATGACAATTTCTCGTTCGATGCCGAGAAGAATACGGTCCGCTTGATCCACGAGCCCCTGTATGGATCTCCGGGAATTCACCAGCGCCGTCTTTGAGACTATCTTTACCGCTGCATACTTGCCGGTCTTTGAGTGGCGGGCAATGCGCACACGGCCTGTCATGAAGGATATGCTCAGCGGAGGAGGCGGCTGGTGAGGGAGACAAAGAGGTGGCCCACCGGAACTCCCTTTTCCTATTGTCCTACCGATCTTCCATAGCCCAATGACCTTAGGGTCGTCCTCTTTTCTTAGCTTTCGCGCAAGGCGAGGAGTATCTTGCATTGAAATCGCTGGGCTCACTCACTGACACTGAGAGGTTGGTGGAGTCGATGAATAAACAATGACCAAACAAACCAGGCGCGTTGACCCTGCGGTCACGAGATTGGGGCTGACCTGTATCATCAACTTCCAACTACACGACAATCGGCGTCTGTGTTGAAGAAAATACACTTGTAATTCACATATCTTATACATGTTGCCCACACCGGCGCCTACAACCCCCGGGAACTCGCCGCATCTCCAAAGTTCTCGACTGCCCCAAACCGAAGTCCCAGATTTCAACTTATCGCACAATGCTTACCCAGAGGCTCCTCCGAATCGTGGCACCGCACCTTTCTCTGTCCTTTCTGGTCTTTTCGACAGGCTTCAAAATGAGCGAAAGCCAGAGAAGAGAAGAAGGTTCCTGAGTGCTTGGTTCGATGTGCGCTGCCATGTTTCCCATAGGCTGAGTTTCTGCTCATGCTCATACGAGGTATTTTTAGCACTGGCACAAGGAAGTCGGCCATGACCTTTATCCTGTACTACGTCTCCTGTTGCCTCAGAAAGACAGGGAGCGAGCAATTTATGGGCTGAAGGAGAAAAACATCGCAAAGACATACATAAAAATGATCCCTCTAGGACCAAAGGACCCTGATGCTATTCGTCTGTTGGACTGGAGGAAGCCCTCGGGACCAAATGTAGGCCATCCCATTCGCCGTGCCCATCTCGATCTCAGCTATTCATTCCAGAGGTCCTCTGGCGATTTCCCCACCGTACTCTTTGAAGTCGTTGCGAAACGTTCTTCAGTCATCGAAGGGAGCCTCACTATTGATGAGCTCAACACTGCTCTTGATGATCTCTCTCGAAACATATCGAAAGGGTGAGCGATTCCTGTGGGTTGTCTCGGTATGTCTTATGGCGACCCTGTCCTATCCCCGGTATCCCCAGAGATGTACAATCTAAAATCATGCAGCGGATATACAACCGCGCTACTCCTGAGGAGCAGAGGTGGATTGTACGTATCATTCTGAAAGGTAGGTCACCCATGTCTAAGCAAGCCTCATTTTAAGATTTTGATATGGACACGCCTCAGACATAGGCATCTCCGTCAAGGAAACCACTGTGTTCTCTGTCTTTCATCCAGATGCACATGACCTGTTTAACACTTGCTCCGATTTGAAGAAGGTTGCTTGGGAGTTATGGGATCCCGAGCGTCGATTGAATGACCAAGTACATCCTTTTTCAAAAAATTTAATCTACTCTACACCACCGACTTAAAGCACCTCAGGATAAAAGCATTCAACTATTCAGAGCGTTTGCACCAATGCTTTGCAAGCGGCCAACGGGAAACATTGAAGAGTCCGTCAAGGACATGGAAGGTCGCGCCTTTCTTCTCGAGGAAAAGCTGGACGGCGAGAGAATTCAGTTGCACAAGCGCGGGAACGAGTATTTATACTGCTCAAGGTTCACCCTGCCTCTTTACCATAGAACCGTCATCTGAGCCTCTGTTAGGAAAGGAAAGGACTATACGTATCTTTACGGGAGTCACGTCGGAACAGGCAGCTTGACGCCCTACATTGATAAAGCCTTCGACAGACGGATTGACAAGTGTGTGCGGTCTTTCCTGTCGTACTCGGAAATGAACACCCTCTTAGCATAATATTGGACGGCGAGATGCTCGTCTGGGACCCTGTGTCCGAGAGGAATCGACCTTTTGGGACTCTCAAGAGCGCAGCGCTGGGTATGTTTCTATCTACAGGAAGCGACGACAATGACCCACGTCCCTCAGATAAATCCAAGGGGAACCTAAACCCTCGACCGTGCTGTGCGCCTATTTAATAAAAGGAGTTTGTTCATTCTAATGGGTGCCACAGTCAAAGTGTTTGATCTTCTGTACCTAAATGGCCAATCGTTAATCAACAAGTCAACGAAATTCCGCAAGCGCAATCTCAAGGCATGCATCAAAGACATTCAAGGTCGCATCGAGCTCGTTGCAGACTTTGAAGCGCGAACAGCTAAGGACGTGCGTAAAAAGATGGAAGATATTATGGCTACGCGTGGGGAAGGCCTGGTGATGAAGCATCCCGACGCGGTCTATACGTTGAATGGCAGGAATAAAGACTGGATCAAAGTACGTCTACATATTGATTCCATGGAGCGGAAGGGGTACTCACTGTGGTTACAGGTCAAGCCTGAGTACATGGTCAGTGGTATTACGATATCTCCGCCAGTCTGCCGTAGCGAATTGATATAGGACAACATGGGTGAAACCGTGGATGCGTTGGTCGTCGGTGAGTCTCCGAAAATTCTGCGTCTTGGTAGCCATGCTACATCGATGACTTCGATTAAGCCGGCAATTATGGATCCGGTAAGCGTGGAGGCGGTGTGTCGACCCTTATATGCGCGGTCCTGGATGATAGGGACACAGCCCAGGCAGACGATGAGCCAAAGTAAGCCATTCTGGTGTTTTGACAGTGGCCGTTCTCAGCGTCCCCAAGATATAGCACATTTGTCCGCATAGGTTCCGGTCTCAGCTATGCGGACTATGTCTGGATACGTGGCTTGCCCTGGAAGGAATGGTCGACGAAAAACCCTCCTGAATTCCTGAGCACTGCTAGTGGGTCGCGCGACGACAAAGGAGATCTTTACCTGGAGCCGGAAGAGTTTGTTTCTCTGACTCTTTCCGCATTCATTCTGCTGAAATACATTACGCAGTTCATTCATTATTCAAATAAAGGCCGCAGAAATCTTGCCCACAGGTACCCAATTCCTTCTCAACACGGGCTATCTCTGATGTCCGTATCGCAGAACAATTTCATTTAGGATTCACAATGCGTTTCCCTCGCGCTCTGTCCGTGCGGGAGAATCTTTCTGTTTCTGACTGTATCACTGCCTCTGGTGCTGTCCTACGTCCATCTGGAGTATCGTCCTTCTTACAGTCGGGCACTCAGCTATCCTGGAGAGCGTTCGTTCGGAGAAGAAGAGGAAGATGGAGAACGTTGCTGAGTTCGCCTTCGATGTACTTTTCCCTCGAACTCATGAGCGTTGACCACGTATACCAGGAAAAGCGGGAAGAAGAAGCGCAAGACAATAGCAAAGGTATCACAGCACTCTGGACTTGGCATCTGATCTCGTGATGAAGACCGATTTGACAGCCCTCTGTACTCCCCGAATACCGAGGCGTGGATCTCAAAGACGTCCAGATAGAATCGAGCCTGTTTGAGGGACTGATATTTGGTGAGTTCCTTGTATGATCAGAGTTAGCATCGACTGAAGCGGGACCGTCAAGTGGTTGCCTCTGACCCAAAGTCGAGGACTCGGGACGCAGATAAAGAGCAATTGCTGAAACTGTGAGTCACTTCCTTTGGCCGCCAGCCAATTGTTTAGTGGTAAATAGGATTCGGGCGCATGGAGGAGCTTCCGCTCAGGTGGCGAAGAATCAATCCGGGCTGCTAGTCGTGTACGGAGGGAGTACTACTCGTAAGGCTTGGTTGTCCGTCTGGACATCTGACTTACCTTTACTGAAGCGTACGACATCAAGTTGATCATGAACAAGGGCGTATTTGATATCATTCGCCCACAATGGCTTCTTGATTCCATCGCAAACAATGAACTTGCGCCGATGTCAAAGAGGTACTTCTTCCACGCAACCGCCGAGCGTATGGAGTCGGAAGAGTATTATAACGAAGACGATGGACCCGAAGGGTTACCAGAAGAGACCTCGTCGAGAATGATGGTTCCCCCAAGTATTCAAGTTGACGCCGGGGGGTCCGAGTCGAAGGAAGAGGATTCCGAGATGCAAGACTGGCTTAAGATCGAACCCGATTCCAACTTTGCAGAAAATTCTATTGATGAAGCAGACTCTGTCACTGATCCGGACTCGGACAACGAAGATAACTGGTTCACCATCGATGCTCCACAGCCGGATGGTGGGGAGGTGTCGAGAACGGAGGTGATTCCTTGCTGAGTCTCATGGGGAATATCATTCACCTAGAAATACTAGCTCGACTCCAACCAAGATGAGGACGAACAAGTCAATGTGGAGGGCACCAAGCACGCTCACATGGGAGAAGACACGGCCATGGAATACGATCAGGAGAGGATCTTCAGGCACCTGTCCGTCCCGTTGTTCGCCCTCCGATGTTCCGCATGACATGCTTGACAGCTGCTTCTACCTGGATACACCCTTTAATGCCCGCAACAACGGCATGTCTGTTACCTCGAGGCATGAGGACGCGATAGCGAGAAGGTTTGTCGGGCACATCCTCTGAGAAGGTATTTACGAAGAATATGATTAGCTTTGAACGAATCGCGAAGTTGATAGAGGAGAACGGCGGCCAGATAGCAAACCTGGACGATGAGAAGCTCACGCACGTCGTTATAGATAAGCGGGACGACAGCCGCCGTCGTGAACTTATGAAGAGGACATCAAAGTACGGTGATATACAGGTCCCTTGATCCTCTTCGCGGAACTCACACGGATATCCAGGCCAAAGCACAGAAATATAGTCCTCTCCGATTTCATCGAGGCATGCATAGAGGAAAATACGTTGTTGAATGAAGCGGGTGAGCTCGACTTTCACTGCTCTTGCCATTCTTAGCTCAAGCTTCCCCATTGAGACTTCATGCCTTGAATCAGACAACACCAGGCAGCACCGGGTAGGGGCGCATGACGATCTGGGACCCTTGACGTCATGTTGGGACGCTCTACGGAGATTTTGTCCTGTCAAGGGAAGGTGGGGATGGGTTTGGGGGATAATAATTTCATTTTATCGAAGGGCGGTGCTACCGACGGCGCTACTGGGTCACGTAAATAGACCAGCGTGGCATCGGAATTTGGATCGTTTATCAGTTTGCTTTTATCGAGAGTAAGAGGCTCACAGGAAAGATCGCAAGGAACAATGCGCATAACAGGCAAGAGAGGGCCAGCAAGTCGGTGTCCAAAGAAGGGAAACTCAAAGAAAAGGTAAACGGAACTTACGCAACATTTGGAACCCGCGCGAACGTGTTGTCAAGAAGGCCCAGAGCCAACTTACCGGCTTCCAGGCAACAATTCACCCGCTGCTGGCATACAGTATAGTATTTTTCTTTGCTTTCGTCGACCCTGAGGATGCGTGTGGGAGCAGGGCGGGCGTCAGACGTGTCTGTTACGTGACTTCATGGCAGCACCCTGTGCCCTGAACTGGACTGACAAAGCGGTATTGACCAAGCGGCCAGGCCCTTTTGTGACCTGACTCCAGACTGGCAGACACGACGGCACAAGGATGCTATCGGTGAGCATCTACATCATGCTTTGGAGCTCGCACATTTCACGCAATCAATAAGGCTGGGTAACTGTACTGTCACGGTAGAAAATGTGGTAACGCAGGCGAGGCAAGGGAATGAAAAAAACATGGCAAGACGAAACGTGGAAAACGGACTCGGAAGAACGTGGAGGTACTGCTGGTACTCACATCGACACGATGCATGACGATCTCAAGGGCCTCAGAGATAATCCACAAGGGATGATGCAAAGTCCAGAAGGCATGAGCGCATGAGCCTCAGAGAAAATCGGCTACGTCGAGTACCATCACCACCTTGAAGCGACCGGCGACGCCGGGCTCTATGCAGAGCATATCAACCTGGGAGACGGGATGGCGCAAGTAACGATCAACAAGTAGTCGGAGATGCTCCGCCGCTTGTGGCTCGGGAGCTGGGATTTGGTGAGAAAATGGGTCCGGAAAGGCTGCCCGAGCAGTGCCCGGTGCGACATGCTGCGGAGCATGGCCAAAATGGCCATGTTCTTGGCCCTCCTGCGACGAAGCGTCGAGTCAGGCATGTGTGTAGGTGGGGAACATGAGTCGGTACCTACCGGCGCATTGAATTGTGTCTGCGGTGGGATAACTGGGCCAAGTCCTACGCTTGGGATCACGCATGGGCCCAATGGGCCCTATTCCCCGGACGTCATTGGTCAAAAGGAAGGCTGACACCGTATGCCAGGGGACCACTCACGCCTGGTGGTAGAGGGTAACAGTCTGGTATGTTGTAACGGATTCCGTTGACGTCGTGGTCTTGAAGCCCCCTGGCTCAGGAATTCCCCTGAGTGGCGGAGGTATGTCTTCCCAAGGCTCCCATTGGCCCTCAAGCTGGCCACTGTCGGTAAGGCGCGGGTCCTAAAGAACAATATGGTCAACGATGGAATACACTGAAGGAAGAATGTCCCGATGTTGAAGGCTTACCCTAGCCTTCGGCAGAGTACGACTGTGCGGCTGGTATGGGTCGGAATGAGGATACATGTCTCTGGAAGGATAATTGGAATGTTGAAATTCGACACCGGCCATCTGTGCTGCGAGCTTCACGGCGTGAGATTGAGCTTGGGAAAAAACCCGATTGTCGAGGTGTCGCTAGTCACTCTCATGGCAAGGTATATATGTGATATTTGAAGGGCAGTAGAGAAATGGAAATCAGATGAGGATATTGGGTTGAAGCTTGAAGCTTGAAGACCAGAAAGGGACATGGATAAAGTTTTTCGGAGAAAGAAGAAAAGGGTGAGTACGACCTCCGTCTTCCACTTTAGGCCATATATCCTCATCTAAGGCCAGCCACTTCATTCATTTCCATAATTAATGCTCCATTTCATGTCCTTGACCTCCGTCCCCTTGCATCCCGGCATCGTTTTCAGTACGCACCCTTCTTGCCGAACCTACCTGGTACTTGCACACCGTCCGTTTGCACGCTGGTACCTCCTTTTCTATGCTGCGCACCGAGCCACCATCAATGGGGTGGTATTGCCGGAAGGCCAGCTGTAAAGACAAGAGCTAAAATGAACCATGTGGTAACAATGCGTGTATGTGATTGCAGGAAACATTCCGCCTGAACCACATACCAATGCGCGGGGGTGGCGTTGGCATGACAGAAGGGAATCAACCAATGTGGGCTGTACGAGCGGCCCAATCTTGCGAACTGACGGCCAGTGATAGTAAAGTACATTCGAAGTGAGATAAGTAAGAGCCTCGATTTTGATATCGTCACGGGCTATTGAAGCGAGGTGTAGAAGCTAGTGACGTACAGAGCTGTTTAGAATCCGGAGAGTCTTCAAGTCGGGAAGAGCCATCTGCGCCACGGTAACTTGAAAGCACCGAGTACCAGCAGCAACAGGGAAGGTGAAAACTATGTCCGGGATTGTCGATGCCAGTCAAGATGCTAGTGGCGTGGCTTGCAATGCAGATTCGTGTGGCAGCACTCCCGGAATTTCCCGGGAATTGATCGTGCCAGTATCGTGCCGTGGAAACCCGTTTCTGGTTGAATGAACGTCGAAGGTTGAACGTTGTACCTTGGCAACACCGGAGATGGGCTGGTCCAGCGGGTCAGCGCTTCTGCAGAGAAGGATGTGGTGTGTTTCTGTTGATTGATCAACAATGTGAGGCAGGCGCATGTTTTTTTCCTCATTCTATTTTGAGTTTGATTCGCCTCTCAAGATGACATGTGCCGCTGTCTCTCCCCAAGCGATGATTTTATCCCCATTCCGTTTGAGGGCTTCACACCCCCAATCCCGGCTTCTGATACCTTGCTAGCCAATGGGCAACCTCAGCGACTTCGAGAACTGTCGAAACCACCCCATGACATGCGTTCTCATGGATTCGCTCACTAATGGTCAAGATTATGACCGATCACGCTGCGCAATAACGTGCTATCTTGGGGGCGCCTTACGGGTGTTCACTTCTACTGCCTACTTCGTGAAGGACCCTAGCCATGCCTTCTACGAGCTCGGCGTTTCGACCGTGTGGCGTACACCTCGTATACCTGGGCGCAAACGCTCGCACACTGAAGTGAAGTAAATAACGCCGCAGGGACCACCTACACTGATCCAGTAATACATGACACTAATCGTCCGCGTGGCGATGGCTGTGCAGTTAGGCATCAGAGGGGAGTTCGGGGAGTGGGGCATCGTGCCATCCCCATGAGGTGACGAGAGCGTGGCTGTGCGAGCCGACTGTCGCACTGAAGCACTTACAGATGCACGCGTTTTGTGCATTCACTACACTCCAATAGGGGTTCATTTTCGATAGAAGTGCCTGAGCGGGTGATGCTTCTGCCATCCGTTAGGTTCTGTGAAACCCGCACCTTACTGAATCGCATCATCAGTGCCCTCACGACGGTAAGTTCTCACGTAGGAGGCCTGCTTCTCTCATCCGAGATACAAGTGCCTGCATGGGACACTCCTTTCGTATCTCCTCAGGCCATCCTTGTTTTTCTCGTGCCTATCCAAGCAGCCTCGTTCGGCCACATAAAACCCGGCTTAACCACGACTAAACGACAACTCCCCTCCACCCCCAGTCATACATACTGTTGAACTCAGTGTGAAATGGCCAGCGTCGAACTGCACCAATCCAATTGCTATTCCGGAGACGTGTTTCCTCGTTCCATTCCACGCCAATCGCATCCTCATGCATTGCAGAATACTGCGGTCAGCTTTTAATACCAGGCCGTCCCTCCTTTCGCAGGCGCTCTATTAATACATAAACTCCTTTAGGCCCCACCCTCTGCGAACAATGGTCAACTTGAGGGCTATGTGCACCATTCTGTCAGGGGCACTGATGTTCCGGATGGGCTGCAAGGCCCACACAACATCAATGAGGTCGATCATGGCATAGTCGACCATCACCCTCTATCACTAGATGTCAGTACTTCCATTTGTTTGGTATCGGACATATTTTTGACCTATGTCGTGTGGTCAATAGGTCCCTGCGGTCCCATACTTGTTTCCTGATGTAGGATTTGGCCAAGGTATCTTAGCGCAAGTACAACCCGATGCTCCAGTATGCTCCATTTCATGTTTTCCTGCATCAACGTCTTGACTTCCTGCAGCCGGAGGACCAGCACGCCCTTTTCCGCCATGCTCAGCATATTTTACCAGGCCCTGCTCAGGCCGCCTTTCCCGATCCTTTCGCTCGCCAGCCCCCTACTCCCGGAAAATCCCCGAGCATCTTCGGCAGCTCGCTGTTCATTACTTGCATAATCCCGGTTCTCAGGTTGATATGGTCCGCATGGAACCGGGCGCCGCGGGTCGTGTTAAAGTGGTGGTACAACTCACAATGGCTGGTGTTGTCGATGCGACGACTCCAGGGCATCAGCCTCGGGTGGGAAGAGATCATGGGATGTGGGCCGTAGCGAATGACCAGCCTGCTGAGTACTGTAGTGTGTGCGGCTGCCTGTTGCGACCAATTTTCTAATCGATTCTTTGGTTCCCCGTCGTGTAACTAACGTTTTGTTCTGTCTCGTCTTTGATACACCTTTGCTAGCAATCCTACTCGCCGTATTGGACGTATTCTCATACTCTACATATCCATTCTGATGTTGCAGACAGCGCGATACTGTCATTCCACAATTCCCCTCATGAAAAGGTAATCCGCGCGGAAGCTGAGAATTCCTATTTCCTATATCAAATCGGAAGTTATCATCTCCGAGTCCCGGCTCGTGTTACATGATACGCGGTACTCGTCTGGACACGTGCCCCCGCTTTTCTTTTCAAACGCGCTAGTAGGGGTGTATTTGGAATGCTTCGGTAACAAGAAAAAAAATGGTAATCCGTCTCGTTATGCATGTTATGGTGTGCGCAGGCATTCTAAACTTTTACCGACAGCAGGACGATAGCATAAAAGTCGATTTATAGGAGGGATCGATATGAGGAGAACACCATCACGACGTTCCGACGGAGGACGCCATGGAGCCGCGTTTTGTGTGACAGTGTGTCGTGTGTTGTAGAGGTGCTCGATCCACGCGTGTGTAGCCTGGTTTTCTACGGCAACATCAGTAATAATTCATTTGTTTAAGTTCACCCCTGTGTTCAGGGCAATGCACAGTCCGGTGCCGTGATATCGCGGCGGCGCGCGCCACGTCTACATAAGTTAGGACCCGTGTACAGGGTCGTAACTGATCGCCACGTGACGCCCATCGCCTGTGAAAGCCATCGCCAATCGCCAACCCCTGCACGTTTCTGACGTTTCCCGTCATCCCAACTACAGCACTGTACAGTCGAACCCCTCTTAACCCATACCCTTTGGTGGACTGCCCAGGGGTATGGGTTATGGGGGTTATGGGTTTCGAGGAGTATGCATAAAAATGGACTCGAAAAATCGTAGAAAATTCATAAA
The DNA here is from genome assembly GCA_022496215.1 of Russula brevipes. Classification (NCBI taxonomy): domain Eukaryota; kingdom Fungi; phylum Basidiomycota; class Agaricomycetes; order Russulales; family Russulaceae; genus Russula; species Russula brevipes. The sequence continues at coordinate 18,555 of WTXF01000066.1, read as the reverse complement.
AAATCTTAAAAATATTGTGTGGTTGCAGAACAGTCATAAACTATGTTGAACACTTTGTAGATTAGTTTGAGCAGTCTATCTACAGTCTCTGGAAGAAATCTGTTAAAGTTGTGGCCTTCATGCTCCTAGTCTCATCAAGGCGGAGCTGCCTATTGAATGAGCCCAAAATACCTTCAAGTTTGCGTGCAATGGGGTCATTTAATTCATCAATGTACTTGTTGATGGTTGATACAGCCTTGAGAACATCACGCCGAGGGTCCAGAGGGAAGTGGAGCAGACTAAATTCAGTCAGGTGTAGGCCATCAGCGAACATCCAGGCAGTGAGGCAGTGTTGGCGGGCAGTGAGCGCTAGTGAGCGTCAGCAGGCGGTGAGCGCAGTGCACAGTGAGCAGGGAGAAAAGACACCGTTCGCATTTGTGATGACAAAAGACATCTCACGGTACCAGAAGATGCTCTGAAAAAGCTCCAGTACGGTGGCGCACAATTATGTAATCAATGAACACGTAAGCGGAACCATGGGTTTTCGCGCATCAGAAGGGGTATGGGTATGGGTTACGTGGACTTATGGGTTATGGTATGAAATTCCCTGCGAACCAAGTTGGTGGACAGACATGGGCTATGGGATATGGGGGTTATGGGTTATCAAGGAGTATGGACTAAGAGGGGTTCGACTGTAGTACTGTACGCGCACGTACTCCATCTCTTTCTCGCTTGCTCGATGGGGTTTCATTCAGGGGGGCCTCTCCATCTCTCGGCTATTTCTGCGTCTGTGACCCTTGCCTCTGACACGTGTGCCCCCCTGCACGCCGCCCCCATCTTCATGCCCTCCCGTAAGTCACTGCCTCGGAAAGGGTGTGATGTCGGCTGCATGTACAGACACGCTGCAGGTCATCGCAGTGCGGGCCTTGAAAGGAAACTTCAAGGACATTCCCGCGGCACGTGCAGCGAGCGCCCGGCGTCATGAAAACGCCTGGTCCCAGCGCGCCTTGAAAGAGAGAGCAGTGGCGCTAAAGTGGGGGTGACTGACAATGAAGAAAGTGCTAATCTGTAGATGTCCTTGACAACCAGTCAGCGAGAGCATCAGAACACCTGTGAAAAAGTGGCAAGTTCTGCGGACTCCAAGCTTGGCGCGTCTCACACGACTTGGTCGTGCTCCGCCACTTCTGTCAATTGAGGAGTTTAATGAATTTCCCCCATGATGACCAATCACGCCAAAGTCATGCAGGAGCGGGGATGTAGCTTGAAGCGCAGCGATAAGATACATATGTTGATTTTAGTCGGAAGCCGCTTAGCCGCTCAGCCGAGCCACGGAAAGAGCCGCTTGACCCATCTCGCAGCCACTTAGCCGCGGCTTGGACACCGGTACTCAGTGACGGTACTGTAACGAGGGCATGGGAAGACACGAAGTAGTTGAATTTGGGTTTCGACACTAGTTTTAAACACTGCCACTCAAATAAAGCAAGGAATCAAGTTTTCATTCTTGTGATACCAACTTTGATGCCAATATGAGACCGGGAGATGTGCGGACAACGTCGGGGACGACGGAGGGGATGAGCTTCTCCTTGGTGAAAAACGCGTTGACGGGCGTGGGAGCTAGTGCTTGGGGGATGGAGGCGACGTGGAAGGTGTCATCAGAGGGTCGGATGAGGACGTCAGTATGGGGGTCCAGCGGTGATCCCTTCCCCATGCGGGGGTCGACGGACGAGGGTCAGCTGCAGACAGGTAAGACGCACAACCATCTAAAGCAGGACTTCCCCCCTTGTCGTCCCTGTGGAGGAGCTCCTGAGCACCACTCGGTGTTTGCTTCTCCGCGGATTCTCAGGCACTACTGTAATGGGTAACTTGGATCTTTCAGGTCACCTTGTAGCGAACAAGGTTCGTTAGTCAAGTTTTGCTCCCACACCAGGGCCTGTCGGCTGGGCCTCCAGGTACAAGGTTTGCATGTCATGTTTCGGATCAAAATCAGTGATGTACTCCTTCCATCCTATACCAGAGAGCCATTCCAAATACCTTCAGCTTCGCGAAGACTCGGAATTGGTGGGCGCACGTTTTAGCGTAGGGCATCGGACAAGAAGTCAGGTTGCTTAGTGGCATTCGTATGTCCTTCCGCTGGGATACAAAGGCACTGAGGAGGGTTTGGAATTCCAGAAACGTTCGGCAGCATTAAGGTCGATAGTGAAGGCGGTTTCGGCAAGGGATGGCCATCACTGGCTTGGCAGCGACGGCATCATTCCAACGACGCGCATGGCGTGCTCTTCAAAAGACCTAATATTCGTCTCAGTAAGCATGACCGCCTTGAAGTAAGGGTTGAAGGGATAAATTACGCACGCTCCCGAAGGTAAATTTTGAAGGTGCTGCCGCCGGGGGCGAGCGTCCTGATCGCTGGGAGTGCGCTCTAGCATGTCGAAATCTGCACCGGTAATCGAATTCAGACTGAAACCTGACAACATGCGTTGCGCGCCCCGCTGGTTCTGCTTAACATCCACGAGGAACGATTACGTTTCATCAATAAGCTATCTCGCGAAAAGAGATCTCGTCTTTTGGCTATTTCATCAAGTGCTCCACGCGACGAACCACACCAGATGGTGCGTTGGCGTCCAACGCTCCTTGCCCTCGCCTGTCTGGTATGCTTGCGATGCCAGCGACACGTTTGGTGCACCGCGTCCAAAACCGTTCATGCCTGCGATCGAAGATGACAATGAATGACCGGAGATGCTGTGACCCGAACCTAGGTTGCCAAAGGCACGTATGGGCTCGACATCACGCTTACCGAATCCCATGGCAAAACCCGATGCAGGAGCAAGGCTTCGACTGATGTGTGAGTAATCCACGGCCAAGCGGGCTGCTGCGAGTCAGGACGAGGCCACGTTGGAGAGAGAATTGAAGGGCGTACGAGTACGCGGATAGCAGCAACGCAAAGTTCTCTATAGGTGGAATGAAGAAGCGCAGCTAAAGTGATCAGACGCTAAGCTAAGCGTCAAGTAATTCAGTCTGGTAATCAGCACTAATATTGACTGGCGCAATTACCTAAGCGTCAAGTAACTACAATGCGCGTTAGTGTACTGTAATAGTAAATAGTATGAAAATACTCACTTCAGTCTGGTAATCAGCACTGAAGTGTATCCTACGAAAGAGCGGTCCTTAAGTACACTACTGAGGTCTCAGAACAATATAGTGAGTAGGTAGATCGACCTCCAAACTCATTATCTATGTGATGTAGCATGATTATCATAATTGTCTTAATCATAAAATTGTTTTACTAATCGAATATATTGTCATAACTACATATTAACATAACAACGCGACCTCAACTCCGAGTCCGCGGGTTCCACATGACCCCGCGTTTCGCCTCAGCTCAACATGGAAATCACTGAACGAGGAACATATATGGGTTGAACAAAGTGGGGATGCCAGCGGAAAAGATGGCAAAGGGTACCGTGGCCGCCGTACGCGGCCGAGTTCACGAATTTGAACGACTGCCTCGGCAAACGCTCGAATTATGGCCATGAGCGCATGAGCAGTTGCCGTCGGCCCGGGTGCCTTGCTGGAGGCACTGAGCCTGAGCCGTTGAAGTCGGGTCACGGATCGGTGATAGAATTAATTAATATCAATATTACTGTAATTACGCGCGCTCCCGGCTCACCATCCTCCCCTGCACTCGCTGTGGCGGTAGTCATGGTCGAAGGCCACACGGCTCTCAGGCTCTGCACCCAGGACGGGAACAGGGTGCCAACGCACAGTCGCGGTTGCAGAACCGAGGCTGCGCCGGCGCGTTCGTGCCCTGTAAATGTCCTCAGGCCGGTCTTATTGTGTGGTGCATGAAAAACCCGTTTTCTCCCTTCGCCGCTTCATTCATCATCGCCGCCGGCTGTGGCTGATTTAGCGGCAGGGCACGTACCGCGTGCAGGAGTAAGGAGTCTCGCTCACATTGAGTAAGTTTGCCAAGATGTTGTTACGGAAGCCGGTGCTCCCCTTTCTGCTATCCCTGGACCCCGGTGCGTGCACGATCGGAAGTTGCTGCTGCCCAGTGATTGGATGGCGCTCACGCTCGTGCAGTAGACGGCACCACAGTGCTTTCGTTCCGCTGGGACTGCACATGGAAAGGAACGTGCCCAGGCGACTGATACAATGTGCGTGTAGAGTCGCCCTTGGTTTTTCTTCAGGGGGGTAATTGCCCTCTTCGCGTAGTTACATTTTCAACAGGCCACCGAGAATGCCGCCCTTTTCGACCCTTTTGAGGAATATGTCATCCTGGAGGTGTATCCACTCGGTTGCTACAGTACTTTTGCGCTCCTGCGATTCTATTTGTTTTCGTCGCTTTGCAGTTCCAGGTATGCATCGCGACGTCGAGAACTGCTAGCCGAGGCCATCGACCCGTGTTTGATGCCGCTCTGTCCCTTGTAGCTTTGCGCAGGTTGGCCGTAGGATATCAGCCCCTCCTGGTTCGGAGAGAGGTACTGCGACAGTTCCTAATTGCGCGGCAACAGCATAAGGTGAAGTCAAGCAAAACACCTGTGCCCACTCGCCAACAATCGCTCATGTCGATCGCAGATGCCATTTCGTCCATCTAGACTGAGCCTCGAAACCGAGCCTCCCAACAGCCACGCGACGTGTCGCGGTCATTCCGTAGTTCGGATGATGACTTGCACACTGTTGTCCTATTTGTCGTCATCATTGACCACAATCATCAAATCCTCTTTCTCCATCCCCTCTGCACCTTTGATTGATTGTGACGGTGATGGCGGAGATTATCGGCGGCCAGCTTAAGGCGTTGGTAGGGGCACCAGCCGAGAAATTAGTCGTCATGTCATGGCCTCGGAGGTGAGACGCGTCCGTCAACCGGCACCCAGCGCTTGTCGCAGTCAGTCTTACCTACTGCCGAAGATGTCCGCGATTACTCACGAGCTGGATGCACTAAAGAGGTTCAGAACGCCTGCCTGCGGGCCATTCTCAGAGTTGCTGATAGTTGGGTGCGTGGCTGTAGCCGTGTTGATCGTGTGGACCAAAGAAGTCTCCTGGTCTTCTGTGATGCTGCTGGCTGTGCCGCAATGCATTCCTGTTTGGCCTTGAATACCACGTTGCATTTCGTCTGATACCCTGATACCGGCGCGCAGTCCAGGGTGCTCCGCTCCGACCGAATAACAGCGAGCGAGCTGGGATCTCGACAGAGTAAAATCACCTGCTGTGGTCTATTCGCGCTTCGTCTTGCCACGCCGTTCATCGGAGCAACACCAATAATTCGACTACGGCGAGGCGGGCCTTCTCCAGCCGAACAGGGCGCATATCGGCTGTTCGTTTGACATGCAGTGCACTATACCGCGGCTTGTGGGGACTTGGGCTACCTCGTCCATGTGTTCAAAAAAGGAGCGCCCTTCCCATTTTATTTGCTAGTTCGGCGAGACACCAACTTCAGTGGGAATATTTGCTCAGCCGGCGAGCGCTGCAGCCTGAACTCGATCACACTGAGTTCCGCTGCCGGCGCGGACGACAAACGACTTGAAGGCGGACTTTCCTGGGACGCGAAGCTCGGCCAAATGGGTATACTCTAATAAAAGCGATATATATCCGTGTGGTGTGATCGAGCTCATATGGGATGTAATACACGGTCCTGACCGGCTGCAGCCTCAACTCCAACACGACTGCAGTATGGTTGTCCGTGGTAAAATCCAAGGAGGCGTGGAGGAACAAAGAGAGTGGGAGAGTGCATGAGCACCTCATCTTGGAAGTGCAAGAACCGGCCACAGAGCCGCATGCGCAGCGCATGACTGATACCCCAAAGGCCTCGTCAATAAGTGGTATCAACCTCAGTCATGTTTGGTATTCTGGTAGTGCAGGTGTGGATCGGGCCAAGACCGCTGCACGATCTCTATTCCCTCAAGTGGTCTATCAATAGTAATTTCGAGAACCACCCTGATACGTGCTGTTAATTATATACCGACCATATCCTGGGCTACCATAGTCGTCAGGGTCCATGGCCAGGCTTTAAAAGGACTGCTTGTGAGACATGTGAGGGCCTGTGTCCGCTCGCGAGTCGAAAGGATAGACTGGATAGTCCCCATCTGCTAACCTAGTACCCTCCTCTGAAGCTACACGGCATCTTGTCCCCCCAAACCAACATATAACAAACATGGGCCTCAAAGCTACGCTGGCAACCAACTTCCTACTCTTCATTGCAACTCTTGCCTTAGTCGCAGCAGCACCCGGTGGCCCTTCAGGAAGCCAACAATCTCCAAATCCTTCGCACCGCGAGTTGCTAGATTACCCACCCGCTGTACGTCAGCGAGATGGAGTGGAAGTCATTATGTAAGTGGCGAATGGTCTAATAAGTAAATGCCCAAGGAACTAATTCATTTGTAGTCAAACGGTTGCAGTTAAATACCCGACTTGGGTGTGCGACTTTTATCTAGTGCAAGGAGATCACGAAGATTGTGCGTACCCTTTATTTTAAGTGACTGAATATTCACAACAGGCATAGATATCACGTCATACGTTTTGGATTCCGAAAAGACTCAATTAACGCATATCTCCCTTGATGGTAAAGATATGGGTAGTGGTAATTGGTTTAAGTGTCAGCAATTGCCATTCTTGTTCTGCCCTGCCTTCACTTATTATGATTATCTGGACAGGTGTAGACAGAGAAACTGGGGTTGTAACCCCAGGCCCATATTTCGCGATTAATTAATGGTAGCCAAATGGGAGGGGTGTAGTGCAAGGCGGGAAAGGAGGCGGGCACTCAGTACTCAGGTTGCAACACACCAGAGCGCCCGGGATGTGTCCGGATCCTTATTTTGATTTACACAGAAGAAAAACACGGGGGAGAGAGAAAAAAAAAGAAAAAAAGAGGAGGTCAGGTCATTGCCTTACCTTACAACAGTCCTTACAACACGCCGCTAGTCTAGTGCGTCAATGATACCCACTCTTTTCTGAGCACTGTCGGGGAGACTACTACTCCCTCTCCTCTCGAACTCACCTGCGCGCGCTCGCGTGCTTCAGTAGAAATTGTGGAAAGCCTGAGGGAAAGACAAACACAGCAACAACCTCGATTCATGTGCAGGATGGAGAGCACAATGAATAATTATTCATGTCAGCCATCCATGATAAATGAGAATGGGTACTGCTGAGGTTCTGTACTACTGGTATTCCCTGGAGAGAAAGACAATAGACAGATGTGGACTATTCGCATCAGACGCATCCGGGGTGGGGCCAGAAGAGATATTGTCTTTATCCCTCGAGACGCTTTACAATTTCTCTCCGATCATATACTCATCCGCAGGCGGGCTCTTCACATACATCCACTGCCCCGAGGACCCCAACTCTCGGCCACTTACGATAGCGGTAGCTGTCCCAGACACCCAGACCGAGCACTGATCACTCCATGTCTCCACCATCTGGACCGCCGCGCTCTACGTTGCAGATCACATCTCACAGCTCAATCTCCTCCCGGCAGAAAGTCGGTCTTCCTCCGCCGCCGATACGCATCCCCTGCCCCTGATAGAACTCGGCGCGGGCACCGGCCTGCCGAGCATCCTCATCGCGAGCGACTTGCCCGATGCGAAGCCGCTCCGCGAGAACGTAGCGCGCAACGACGCCCGCGCGAACTGCGCCGTCGTCCCGCACGCCTTGGGGCCCCGACCCGCCCACGCCCGTCCAGCCCTCCTCTGCCGCCGACGTCGTCCCCGCGGTAGGCACGCTCTGGGACCCCGCGCAGCACGCCGCACTGTTCTGCACGCTCGGTGGCGCGCGCATGTCATCGCGGGCCTGCATATCGGGAGATACACGTTCGACTTGTTCTTTCGTGCGGCGCGGGCGGACTCGGACTCGGACGAGCAGGGCGGGTCTGCGTCGGGAGTGGGATGTTGGGCAGACAGCACTGGGGAGGGATGACGAGCGGTAGAGGAGACGGTGGTCGTTTGGAGTACATTTGAGGTGGGGCGATTTGTAGATGTGCGTGGGTGGGCCATCCGCGCGATGTTAGGCAGGCTTCGTGAGGGCATCGTTTTGCTTTTCCAGGGGGCCATTGACTAAGACGAGTCTTCGTAACTCCTCCCTGCCAGACCCATGGGCTAGACATCTTTCGTTGCGCTGTAGGACCACCATAATATGGTGCACATTATTGTACACTATCACGATGGGTGTGACTCCGGTGTGTCGGTCGCAAGTGTCGGAGCGCGAAACAGAAACGGGCGCGCCGAGTCGGAGCGTGCGACCAGCTGAAGTCCTCGTGGAACATCTTCGGCTTCTCGGTCTCGCCCTCAATGTTGTGCCAAATTCTGCGACAGTCATCCCGGCGACTTCCAGTCTCTGGAGTCTGGTTCATCACCTTCAGGTCCCCCTCGTTCCTCTCTTCCTTCCCTCTGTCACGGTCTATTCTTCCCTTGAAGACTGGCCAGAAGCTATCAATCTGTTTGCCGTGCCGCAATCACTAGCAGGTCGTGTCACGTGGTGGCCCAACTCTCTGGCTTCAAGTCTTCAAGTTTCTCTGTTACAGTACTAGTAATGCAATGACTCTCACTCTTTGTTCCTTTACAGGAGCTGATGGCCGGCGCCTCAATCTGGCCTCTGACACCTGTCAAACCGGTCTTGACACGCCCGAGCTTAGCAGCCACCGTTGCTGTACGTGTGCACGCTGCTTCGCTCCTTCCGTGAAGACTGAATAATAATAGAATGGAATGGCACGATCGCACTCAGCGGCATCGTGAAACCTTGGGAGCGCTCTACTGACGTCCGCTTTCGCTCAGGCTTCGAAAGCACCCGAGCGTGGCAATTTTGAAGTCTTGATGGGGATAAGGCACCCCGCTGAATCATATACTGTAAGCGCACCACATACGTTTTTCGTTAGAGTGGAATGCTCATTTTCCGGCTCTGTAGCCAGTAGAACCTTTCCAATCCCCCTTTCCAAGTGACCCACCAGATATCCTAACCTTGTTTTCCTCGCCGAGCCAGGGACTAGTTTTATTCAACATCAGAAGAAACTAGCGAATACCCACGGTGGCCACTCAAAGATTCCCTTAAATAAGCTCAGCTACACACCTTTGAATAGCATCAATTGCGCAATATTGAACTGCAACAAGCTAATCAATTCTCCAGATACGTGTTTCCTCCTGCCAGTGCTGTTTCACGTCAACCACACTCATGTTGGCAGAATGCTGATGTCTGCCTGATATGATCCTTCTTCGGATTCCCCCCTAGCACTGATAGCCAAATTGAAGGTCACTGGGAGGATGTATTTCATCCAGCTGTGGGTGTTGCTTGTGTCACTTAGACTGCAAGACCCTCGCCAAATCGACGTAGCCTATCATGACATTGTAGAATATCACCCTCGATCGGTCGGCGTCAAGGACGGGAGACTGTATCCCTGTGCAGGCACAACCGGTGCTGCGGTGGGTGAAATTTCATGTTTCCAACGGACATGTCTGGATGGATGGTTCGCCGCAGCAGGAACGATGATGCGTCCTATTTGGCTACGGTCATCACCATATTGCATCGGTCCTCTCTCGGGCCGCCTTCGTTGATCTTTTTGCTGACCGGACGGCCACCTTTGGCCATCCCGGGGCATGGATCCTCCGACAACTCGCCAGTCGTTATTTGTACCATCATGAGTCACACATTGATGTACTCCGGATGGAATTGGGTGCTACCGGTGATTGTGAGGTAGTGATCGCACTCAGAGTGGCCGACGGTCTCGCACCTACGATCCTAAAGGCCAGATGTTCAACATCAACTCTGGAAGGGCGCCGAGATAGGTCCGGGTCCATGCCATCAAATTGCTACCGTAATCTGCACGAAGCGCAACCTACGCCCCGTGTTCAAGTCGTATTTGAGAATCCCATACTTTTGTATCGAATAGCCTACTGACATTCGCAGACATCTCAGTGACGTTGCTGTGCGACTTTGTACACCGAGTCACGCTCCATTGAACACACAAGAAATCGTTGGAAGGTCATGTCGCGTTGGCTGTGGTATATAGTTCAGTACGGAACCCAAAAAAAAATTGCGCCTGGCACGTTCACAACTTCCACACGCATCCTGGAGACTCCACAGGCTAATTTTATCTGAGTGTCCATATATAATCAGGACACTCGAATGCAAGTGGGCGCAACAGAGTTGTGGAGCCATCTGTGTCATCGTCATGGACCAATGTCCGATCTCGCTTCTCGACGGTGCGCGGCTTTCCCGATACAGGACTCGAAGCAAATAAGCTCCCATACTGTATTTCGGTCGGTGCCTTGCCCATGCCCGTAGCGCCCTCACTCCACTCCATCAATATTGCATCTGGCGGCCATCACACGTCATACAGGTGGCGCACGCACCGGAAGAACTTTGAACCTTGTTTCCTCTTCAAAGTTCAAGCTGACTCAACACCACTCACATTTCACCCCGGTCCCACTGCGTATACCCGCAAAGTCCGTGATCGAAGGGGTCCTCTTGTCTTCCCGTATAACAAAATTCAAATTTCGGGAGACCTTGTCTACGCAGATTTACACTTATCACACGCACCTACAGAGATCATTGTCGACAGGACCCGTCTTATCCTAAGTGTGAGGGGATGTGTGCTAGCCCGTTGCATCGTCTTTGTTGGGCCTCTGCACTTGCCTGCGACATTTCCTAGCCTTCGAATCAGAACCTGGGTACTGCGCAAGGTGAACCTTCCCGGGTGCTGAATGACCGGGAGGGTGGAACGAGCAACCGCTCACCTACGTCCTTTCCCTCTTTAATTTTGGTGGGAATCTACCCTCCTGAGTCCTGACTGGCGCTGAAATCCTATGAGGTCGTGGCTACGATGCACTCGTCTGCACACTGACTTTGTGTGGGGTGGTTACGAAAAATGGGAATTAAAAATCCAATACGATGGGAAACAATAACAATATACGATACTAGTACTGGCGAGATATGGGACGAAAAGGCAGTCACAAAGAGAGCCAATAAGACGCCCGGAGCAGAAATCTAGGCAAGAAACATCGCCCTCAGAGAACATCGACCATTTCAATTATGATCACCACCTTACAACGACCGGCAGCTCCCGGTTCCATGTAGACCTGACCAACCTGAGAATCCTGACGGTGTAAGTAACGACTAGCGAGTCCGCCGGAGATTTTCCATGCTGGTTGGCCAGGAGGGGCGATCTGGTGGGCAAATGGATTAGGAAAGGCGCCAGAGCATGGCCTTGTGCGACATGCTGAGGAGCGTAAAAATGGCCGTATTCTTGGTTCTCCTGTGACGAAGAACCCCGTTAGACGTAAATGTAGGAAGCTATACTCGTGCCTACTGGAGCGTTGCGCTGTGCTGGTGCTTGAACTCCTTGGGCATGTCCCGCGTCAGGGAATACGTATGGGGAGACAGAGTCCTATTGGACCGTGCATGGTCGGTTAAGCGGAGGCCCGATGCCCGTGAGATGGAAAATACTGACACCTGACGGTCGAGGGTGATAATCGACCGTGCCATGATAAGCCATGTCAATGTGGCGAGGGTCTTGTGGTCTACCTGGCCTGGCAACACCGCCGGCCGATGGAGGTATCTCCTCTTGAGGGCCTTCAAGTTGGCCATTGGATGCAGCGGGGAGGACCTGAAGGGTGATACACACGCATCATGCGTGAGCTATTTGCGAGAGGGAATGCCCTGACGCCAAAAGAAAAAAACTAACCCAGCATTCTGCAGCGCACGGTCATGCAGTTGGCGTGCAATGGATGGGGCAACGTCTCTCTAGGAAAGTGGTTGCCTTGCTCCCGTTCGACACCGTGCATCTGAGGCTATGTTCACTGTGTGTGTCTGAGCTCGGTGAAGGGAACCTTTTTGTTGAGGTATACCTTGTAGGCAGGTCATTTTATAAAGCGTCGAATGAGGCAGGTTCCTGGACGGCTGTGCATGGGCATCATACGACATCCGTTTCAGTTCGTGCAGCGGTAAGAGGAAGCCCCCGACTGAGAGATGAGTGCTGGGCCTGCCAAGAACTGTACTTGTTGAGGACCGCACGGTCAATAAGCCGAGAATAGGAAACTGCCGGCAAGGTTATCCTGGCAGCACCAGCCCGGCAGGTCCGAGTGGATCTGATGAAGAGCCCGAAAGGTTGGCCAATCGGGATCAGGTCGGCAAAAAATGTGATGCTCGTCAGCTCGTGCGCCCGTGGACCCTGACTAGGCCCGACGACTCGGAGTCGATTCAATAAGACACAAGGCGATGAGGCCCGATGGGGCGCTGCCCGGGCCTCGCTGTGCGATGATGGCACTGTAGTGACTATTCCAATCAATTGTGAAACCTGATTATGCAGACTGATCACCAGAATTGAATTGGACTATATGCGGTAGGACTCCCAGACAGATACATGGTTTAGTACGGTGATGCGGTGATCGTGGAAGGCCAAGACACGAGGATGGATGAATGGAGAGCTAAAGAAAGCCAAAAAGTGAGAGTACTAGTGCACCCGCTGGCAATCGATCACATAATCACAGGGCTGTCGGTGCCCCTCGACCGTGACGCACCTGCCGCGGGGAGGTGACTGAGTCGAAAAAAAAAAGGATGATTCCGTCAAAAGAGTCAACTTCTCTAGGATTGGTACCTCATGCAAGACCTCAGGTTCTCGGCAGCAGACTACGCTCTTGAACTGCGTGTAGATTTTTACAACAACAGGCAGGCGCGGGAGCCTGAGTGCATGATGGTGCCATGGTTCCATTGAGTCTCGTTTGTTGGGACTGGCAGTGACACCGGCGCTGGGCCATACCTTGTTTCAAATCCACGGCTACCGGTCGCCTCGGATCGCTTGCGTGGGGATACCTCCACTCCTAAACGGCCTAAACTCCTAACCGGCTATCCCCTTTTTCCCTTCCCCCGAACTTTCGAGACGTCCTTCAAGCCGATTCAGAAAGGGCATAGGCTCGGTTCTCGTGCATTCCATGCACATGGCACAGGTGGTAGCGTTTGTCGATGCTGTGATTGCTGTCGCACGCCTGCTTCCCTTGATATATCCACCCACTCTCCGCCACTTTGACTTGAATCACAGAGAGATGTAAAGCCCCGTCGCTCTCACCCATGATAACTGCTCAGATACGTCCTTTTTACTGTTTTGCTACCTCCAATTGTCAGCTCCATTTCCTCTCCTTTCTCTGGCTGATTATCAGTATGGAGTCGAACATTCGGTGGGCGAATACAGGCCACTCTCTATCCCACCGAGAACGAACCACCTACACGGCCCAGAGCATAGAGCGGACTCGCAACTGCAGGAAGAATCTGTAAATACGCGAGAAAGGAGAAAGACCTCCGATCCGTCTCCGAGAAGAAAATAGTGTCGACCTTCGACGACATCCAGTTTCCCTTTGATCTTCAGCCTTGAAAGGAGGATATATAAATCCTATCCGTCAAGTCCTTCGTGTACTGTAGTTGTAGCCAAGTGACTGCCGTGGGTGGAATGTGGAGTGTGTGTTTGTGTGTGGCGCAGCGGAGTTTCAGCGGCGGTGCCGGGCCGCCAAGGGAGAGGGAATACATTGCCAAATAACGCGTCGCGACGCGCAGAGATTACTTTTTCCGATTACGATCATACGAAACTAAACATGCCCGTGTCGAGACAGCAACTTATTATTCGTGTACGATGTCTAAGAATGACTCACGATCTACAACGCACTCTTCTTTCCTTTCCAGGTTTTCCGCAAATACAGTCATTCACTCGGACCCGATGAACTCGAATATATCGAAGAAATCTTGAACACACACGATATCTCCGATGAAGATGTAGAGATGTCTATGGAACTCATAGCGAAAGAGTACAATAGACAAGATGGTTCGTTTACGGCTGTCTCTTTGTGGCGTAATGAGTTGAAAAATTTCCATGCCAAGATGCTTCCATGAAGGTTTCGCTTCAGATCCTGAACAGGGTCTATCAGACGTTGCAGACTTCGGGAGATCAACGAATCCGGAAAGAGGACGCGTATCTGGATCCCGAGGATTACCTACACTTTGTCAGTGCTTTTGAAATGCCATTGTGGCATTGGTCTCCTGAGCGGGGAAGTTTCGAGAAGTAAGGTCGGATAATATCCATGCGAAAATTTCTAAGTGCCCCGACGATATCACTTTGCAGAGTACCCCATCAATTGTCGGTGTTGGGCACGGCCGAGTCCCGAATACTGGCCATCCGGGATCGCCTCAACATCATCAAACAAACGATCCTCCGGAATGACCACTTTGCACCATCCACTATCCCGAGCCGGGACAGGGCACACCTTTTGACGGCAAGTCTCACGTCTGTCTTTTCCACCGCTCGTCTGAACTTTTGGCTTCTCCAGTTGAAATCGACTAAGCAGCTGCTCGGCCGGGCTGGGGAGCGGTTCTTGCTCTTCGGCATGCTGATACATTCGAAAGAGGGGAAGCTCTGTCTGGAAGATCTCGACGGCGTCGTCGAGCTGGATTTCTCACAGCTGGTAAGGCATCTCCGGCGCCGCTGCTGGCAAAAAGGTTGTCGGATGTGATGGCTTTTTTTTTTTTTTTTGGTGAATCAGGATCAACCGAGCGAAGGCCTGTTCACGGAGGGCTCATTTGCGCTCGTGGAGGGAGATTATACGGAAAACGCGACATTTTGCGTGATCGCGATTGGGCACCCACCTTGTGAAAGCAGGGAAACAGCGCGGTGAGCCTGGCTCCCTCTCCTTCCCTCCCGTCCTTCGGGCATAGCTAAAGGGTGTCTGTGGGAGGACAGCTCGATATTTGGGCATATAGATTTTCTCGGTAAGGGAGCGACGACGCCTCTCGAGGATGTAGGTGCACTCCGTCTTTCTGGGCTGCCCCCTCCCCCGCATGTCGCTCACGCAAGGCCCCGAAATCACACACAGACTCAATATGCTACTCGCATCCAACGAGATTTTTCGGGGATGAATTTCTTTTTCTTTTCGGATGTATGGCTGGACCACGCGGACACGTTAAAGGGCCTACAAAAGATCTTCGATAACTGCATGGAAAACAACTTCATCCCCAAGGTGATCGTGTTCTGCGGCAACTTTACGAGTTCTGGAGTCGCGCAGGGCAACAGCAGAGACATACAACGATACCAAGGCCAGTAAATCACCTCTAATCCCTCGCCAGGTCATTTAACACTTTTTCTTCCCTTTTTTTCTTTTTCTTTTTCCTCCAGAGGGTTTCGATTCCCTAGCGGACCTGATCGCCTCTTACACCCTCATAACGCGCCACACGCACTTCGTCTTTGTGCCCGGTCCTCTGGACCTGACCGTCAACTCGGTCCTGCCAAGGAAGACTCTGCTCTCCTCGTTCACGGCCCGCCTCCAGTCGAAGATCCCAAAGGTGCACATGGGGAGCAACCCGTGCCGCCTGAAATTCTTCGGGCAGGAGATCGTCGTGTTCCGGGACGACGTCATGTCGCGCATGCTCAGGAACCTGGTCGGCGTGAAGCCGGACGCGCGCAACGAAGATCTGAAGCGATACGTACGCACCCCTCATGTTTTTTAAAAAAAGAAAATAAACCGGAGCTCTCATTTCACCCTTTTTAAAAAAAAAAACACACACACACACAAAATGCATTTTGAATGATGACAGCTCGTCCAATCTATACTCGATCAGAGTCACCTCGTCCCGTTCACGGCCCACATCCAGCCGATCCTGGCCGAGTACGACCACGCGATGCGTCTCTACCCTTTACCTACATGCGTGCGTGTCCTCCCTCCCCGCCCGCCGCGCTTCTTTCCCAATTTTTTTTCTTTGTTTCTTACGTTTTCGTGACGCGGTTCGGCGGACATTTGCAGGTGGTCCTCGCGGACAAATATGACAGCTACCGAATGACCTACGAAGGTTGCCACGTCTTCAATCCTGGGCGGTTCATCGGCCGCTCGCTTGGCTTTTCGACGTACACCCCTGCTTCGCGCGAGTCGGAAGCTTGGTGCGTCAATTTTTTTTTTCTTCTTTCTTCTTATCGCTATTCCTGCCGCATCGATGCTGACCACCGCGCTTCCTTCCTCATTTTTTTTATTAGCGTTGTTGACTTGGAAGCCGAGAGTTGAATTGGCGACGCGGCACTTGGCATTTGTGTTTGGAACTTGGACTCTATCCTTCTTTCTTTCTTTTTTTTTTTTGGTGCAATCTGCTCAGGCCGTATTTCGTGTGTGATCTAGTGATCTAAAAATAAATCGCCTGCGGTACAAATGCTGAGGGTGATATCAAAAGCATAATGAGAAAAAGAAAAAAAAATCGAGCTTCGCAAAAACGAAACGAAAGGAAGAAAATTAATACACCAATGAAAATTGCACTACATATTGTTCTTCATGACAGACAGCGAACAATAGCTACGCTTAAATTAAAAAAAAAGGCTGGGACGCAGATGGTCCGGCATGGTAACACAAGAGATTTCATGCCGCCGAATGGTAACAGGTAATAGTGGTACAGATTGAGGCGTGTACGCACGATGAGCAGATGTTGTGACTTTGCGACGAAAAAACAAACAAACAAGGATCGTGACGGGGTTCATCAGAGAACACGGAGGTGACTCGGGACATGAGGGTGCCAGGATGACAAGGGAGAGTGGGTGGCAATCAAAAAAAGGTGCACATGGTATCACAGACAAACAAGATGGCAGAGCTAGCTCATTAGAGGGGAGGGAAACTGGCAAAAAGGTGAAGGGGGCGAAAATACCGAGCAAAGGATGACGATGACCAAAAAATAAAAAACATACACCGATCGACGGACGGGCCCGACTCCGACCGGCAACAGCAAGAGCTACCACATTCGCGTCCAGCGCTCTGGGCTCTGCGTATTCGGGCTCTCGTACATCAACGCGCGCTGCGCGAACCCAACCGATGGGCTCTCGTGCAGGCCGCCACGGCCGGGCGTGTGCCCCTGCGCGCCGAGACGCGCGAGCTCCTCGTCGAGGAGCGTGCCCGGGTCGTGCGGGTGGTCGAACAGGCCGCGCAGGGGCGACTCGGTCGCGACGCCGCCCATGAACATCAGCTTGCGCGGCGTCACGGGCGTGAATGGCGTGAACTGCGACGCGCCGGCGCCGGCCCGCCGCCGTGAGGGTGTGCGGAGCAGGTTCTCTGAGTCCTCCGCGCCGTGATGGCCGCCTTCTTTCGTATTCGTCGTCGTCGTCGTTGTCGTCGGGTTCGTATCGTCGCCATGGGAGAGCGAGATGGTGACCGGGGGAGGGTTCAGGTGCGACTTGTAGTGTGCCAGGCTGGCCGATGGACTCATATGCACGCCTAGATGAGAAAGAGGTGTCCTTGCGGCGGACAGATGGTGCTCTGAGTTCTTCCCTGGTGGTGTACAGGGACGACCTGGCGACGTGGTAAGCGGCTTGACCGAAGTCGACAACAGATTTTTCTGCGGAGGGGTAGATGGTTTTCTGTTTTCTGTTCGAGGCCGGACGTTCTGGCGAACCAGGGTGGGCGACTCTGGTGCAGGCGGGAGGAACGGTTTCTGCGTCTGCGTGAGGGTGAGCGTGGGTGAGATCGATCGATCGCAGATGAAACAGATCGGGATCGAGATTGCTCACCTTGGGCGGATCATTCTCGGCCTTGGCCTTCTCCTTCTCCTTCTCTTTCTCCTTGCCTTTCTTCGATTTCCCTTTTGACTTCAAGCTTGCCCCCGAGGTCCCGGCTGCCGAACTCGCGTTCAACAGGGTTACGCCCGGAGCCAACGCATCGAGGGGCGCATCCTCAGGAACGACTAAGAATGCGCTGATATCGAAATTTGGCGAGACGGAGGCTGATGCCCGAGACGAAGACTCAGCGGCTTGGACGACCGCACCTTGGTCGTCTGTCTCCGGCTCTCCTGTTGGGCTGGAGGAGCTGTTGTTGGGAGTAAGGTCTGGGAGGGAAACGGACGAGCACGAGGTCGGTGGTAAGGATGGCGACGGCGAGTCTTCTGGCTCCATCTTGATGCGAGATATAGCCGACGACGAGGTTGATGGACGGGAGATCGGAGGTGGTGGCGTAGGTGCTGTAGCACTGGATTGTATACCGAACCCGGAGGCAACACAGGGAAGATTACACCGGCAGGTACTGCGTGAGGATGAGGCATGACGTAGGGCGTATAGTACGGTTGATGGTGGTGCCAGGGCGTGGCCCAGGGAACATCGGTGGTCCAGGGTATGCCACAGCCGGAAGGGTGGACATCGGGATGGCCATCTGCGGGTGCAACCCAGGAGGCACTTGCTCTTGAGGTGTCTCCGTTTTCAACTTTTTCCGTCTGGGCCTTCGCGTGGGGGTGTCCTCGGCCGCTCGCTTGCGGCTCGCCTGACGCGCCTTTTCCCTCTGCTCTTGCATGTCCGCGCAGAATTCTTTGCGGAAGCCACCCCCAGCGAAGCAATCAAGGTCTTGGTCAAAGATTGCCCAGAGGGTACGCCCAGCCGCGCGGTCACGCTGTACTTTGCGAAATACAATGGTCGTGCTGAGTACGTGTCGGATCGAATTCATCCAGGTCTGTTCATTGCGCTTGAAGTGGGGATAAACGATGGTGATGAAGTCATATATTTCTTGTAGTGTCAGGCGGCGTTCTGGAGAGGCAAGAATAGCTTGGCCGATGAGGGCGGCGTAAGGCAAATCGGGCTTGGTATGGGAGTATGGGCCTGGT